>VXAU01005060.1:97783-113713 GCA_013399695.1 Formicarius rufipectus | reverse complement strand
GGAATCTATCCCAATTTGATGCACAAGGGTCCTAGTATTATGATGTATATAGGCACAGGAACTAATAGAAGATGTTGCAGGGTACAGGGAAGAAATAGAATTTTAAGTCCAGTTGCATTATGCTTTGCTATGCTATATTATGAAAAGT
Organism: Formicarius rufipectus; assembly: GCA_013399695.1. Lineage (NCBI taxonomy): Eukaryota > Metazoa > Chordata > Aves > Passeriformes > Formicariidae > Formicarius > Formicarius rufipectus. The sequence continues at coordinate 113,565 of VXAU01005060.1, read as the reverse complement.
GCTTCTCTCATCTATGTCAAGTAAGATATCTCATGCTCCTGATTCTCAGGAAGAAAGTCATATGTGAACACAGTTGAAAATAGGATACAATATTCTTCGAAATGTCTTGGTCAGGTGCATGACTGATGGACAAGGAGGTCTGATTAAATAATTTGTGTCACTTTATATATTGTTTTCCACTTTCTTTCCTCTCCTAGATTGTTCCTCTCTTCTATTTTTATCCCACCGTCCCACTTTCATGGCTATATCTAAAGCCAGGATTGACAAATCCATTTTTGTTTTTCTTTTTTGAGTTGTAGTTTGTTTGGTTTTGGTTGTTTATCGTTTGTTTGTTTGGGGTTTTGTTTGTTTTGTTGTTTTTTGTTTGTTTTTGTTCTTGTTTTGGTTGGTTTGTTTGGTATTTTTGGTTGGTTGGTTTCTTTGGGTTTTTTTAATTTATTTATTTGGGAGATTTTTTGTTTGCTTTTTGTTTTGGTTTTGTGTTATCAGGGTTACTCATTCAAATGGATGCTACCCTTTTTTTTGACTTCAGGAAGAATCTGTCTACTGAACAGATATATAGTAAGGATAGACCTTTGTCCTATAGTAAGGATAGGCCTTTGTACATGTAACTGCCAAGTTATTTGATAACAAATATTTTCATTAAGATTTAGATAAAGTTTTCTCATAAAGAGTGAGACGAAACAAAGCAGGCTAGAGAGGCAGTTCATGGAACCAGTTTAAATGGAAATTCTTCAGATGTTTTAAAATGTTTATTTAATCATACTTATTTTCAAAAAGATTTGAAAGTCCTTTCAGGCCTTTAGTTCCATTCTTAGAAGTAGAAGATCTAATGCTTGATACAGAAAAGTAGAAAAGTACCTTTATTCTCTTTATTCTCTTTCATTGCCAAGCATTTATTACAATACTACCTTTTTCCTTTTAAATTCTTCGAAGTAAATCATATACATTTTTCCTTGCACTATGCAAACAGATGTAATTGATACCCTCTTCACTGAATATTGCTATGTTGACAATATATACAAGCAAGATATTCCATAAAGAGAAAAATCCCTACTTATTAGGGCATACATTAGAGTGCAATAAAATAATAAGGAACCAGGCTGTAAGAAACACAGATGGTATGTCTTGTTTAGATCACCTTGTTTACTGTGTAGGCTGTAATTTAATTACCAGAACAGATGTGCCCACTGTACATAGCATAACCCCCATTTCCCCTCTTCCATTAATACTGTCGAGTGGCCAGATGAATAACAGACACCTAACTTGCTTTCTAGAACTGATAAAAACTAAGAAAACATAATCTACTGTGGGTATAATGGAGTCAACTTATTTAAAGTACAGAATTACTTATAATAGTTTGACTGAGTTCTACTGAACATCATACTTTTCAGATTTGTTAGATGGTGTGTACCAGCTGGTTGAGATAAATTCACTTGAAATTGCCTGTACAGTGTACCAAGCTACTTCCAAATTCTGTTCACTGTGATGATGTAAAACAGATGGCTCAAAGTTTTAAGTTAAAATTGTTTTGACAGAAAACTTGTTTTCAGCAGAGTAATTCTTGTTTGTGTGAGAAATGTCTGCTTCCTGGAAAATCTCACCATTTTTTTCCATAAAAACCAGCTCTCCAAACATGACTATACAGAATATTTTCCAATAGAAAAGCACAAATCCAAGACCTGGGATTTATGGTGTAAATGCTTTGTATGCTCAAGATTCTCTTTGGGCCAGATTTCCCAGATGGATTATATATTCCATGACGCAATAAAATTTCATCAAGTCTTTACTGGCTTAAAGGAAAAGATTTGTAGAATGACAGAAAACAAAACATTTGGTGAGGGACTTCAGCTGATAGGAAATATTATATGAAAAAGATATTTATACAGTACTTTGCATAGATTCATGAATGCACATCAAACTTTCTTCCCCCACGCCAATATTCTCTCATGCACTAATTTTTTTCCCAAAACTTTCCTTGTGTAGCCTATCCTCTCAAATATACTTTTTCCAGCTGAAGAGAAACACTGTCCTTTTCTTTAGGAGTAACCTTCTGTCATGTCTTATGCACATTTCCATTTACTTTGATTTAAAGTAACATGACTGCTGTTTTATGTGAACTTGTGATTTGTGAATTGATGAGACATAAGGTCTTCTGCTTCAGTTTCCTGAATTCAAGCCTCATTCCAAAAACTTGTGCTCCTGTGTGTGTTTTTGTTTTTTTTGTTTGTTTTTTTTTTGTTTGTTTGTTTGTTTTGATTTGTGTTTTTTGGTTTGGTTTGGTTTTTTTAATTGCTGTTGTTTCGGGTTTTTTTTATCTTTTTCTCCTTCCCTTCTCAACAACCTTCCTTTGTTACTCTGATATAGTCAGCAGGTTTGGTATCTGAACCAGAGATAATAGTAAACAATGATTATTTATTATTTACTTCTAATTTTAAAAAACAAATTAGACATTTATTTTCAGTTAGTATACTTGTAAGTAAATTATTTAAGAGGCTTTGCTAAGAAAAGATGAGAGAAAGCAGAATCTGGTAGCTCATCTATGCAGTCAAATAATTTTATTTTCTTTTCTGATTTATGTGACCAGTTTGATGTTTTTGTGATAACACCAATAGGACTTTGAACAACAACATTGCCCCAGAATATCTGAGTGACATTCTATCATATGTAAAATGAAGTCAAGCACTTTGACACCTAAAAATAAATAAACCTGTTAAAATATTTTTTCCAGGTTTGTATTTCCTCTAAAACTCCATTTACAAAAGAAAGAGAGAAACAAAAGTCAACAATCTTCCCAATACATGTTTCTTATGAGTTTCCAGTAACCCATATAAATATGAAATTTCTCAGGAGGTTAGGTTGGCATCAATATTTTTTCACAGGGGATAAGACTAGGATGAGTTTTGAGAACAAATTCAGAAAAGTTGGAATATGTTTAGACTATTTTCATTTGATTATATGTAAATATAATAGCAAATTTAGCTTTATAAATATTTTTTTCAGTTAAATATATGAATTTGATATCAAGTATTTATATTCATCTAGAAATAAATGCATTCAATATTCAATGATAAGTAGTCACTGAAAGATGGGGGATGGAGCAGGACACTGAAACCAAATCCTCATTTTATTACTCTTAGCATAAATTTTTAAAGTTTAGCTGTTATCACCATGGATTTTGAGAAAAACTCCTACAGGTATTTTCTCATGTTTCTGAGGGTTTTTTTACTGTTATTGTTTTGTTGTTGTTTGTTTTCTTTTCTTTTCTTTTTTGTTTGTTCGTTTGGTTTGGTTTGGGTTTTTTAATTATTTATTTCATGAGCAAATGGGTCTACAAAAAATTAGGCTTGTTGTTAAGTATTTTGAAAATAAAAAACACAATTCATTATTTGTTCTATTTAGCACTACTCAGTGCTACAGAAGTATGATAAAACATGATTGCCTTTTTTCATCCCTTCAGTAAGTTCACCGCACTATCAGTTTTGTAAAATGTCTTGCTCATCCAATATTAACTAATGACACTCCTGCAAAGTGGTTATCAGGACTAAATACATTATAGCTGGATTCCTTATGAAACAAAATACATGCCTACTACCTCTATTTCTTAATTTTTCTGAGAAGATTGTGAGTTAGAATATATTCACTGCTAGGTGACAGGACAAGTAGGATGAACAACAGAATCAGCTGTTCTTAATTCACTATGACTAAATTATCTCCCCCTCAACTATGAAGAGTCATGATATGAGAGTTTTCGTTTGGAAGGCACCACAAACATAATTTTTGAGCCCCCATCCCCCATAAATAATCTGTGCAGCCTTTTAGTCCATTATATTTTTACACAAAATTCCAAAGATTCAGGGATACTATACAGAGAAAAGTACAATCACATCTTCCCCTTATTAATGATCATAATTTTATGGTTGCACTCATATCTTTTGGTTTGTTGGGTTGTGGTTTGTTTTTTTCTTTTTGACAGCTCACAGTTGTAAAACCTAGTAAACTAAGGAAATTATGCAGTGTGTAAGGTACAGCTGATATAGTATAAAGTTTATCCCTTCAGAAAGAAAACTGAATTTGTCATTATACATTGGCTTCTTGCTGGATTTCCATATAGTGATGTTTTACAAGAATTCAGTTTCAATCTTCCTGAAAGATGAAATTAGAATAGTCTGTAATAATGAAAATATTGGCACAAAAAATTACTTATTCAATCTAACATGCCTTCGGACATTATCTTACAGCTATATTTGTAAACTATATACACAGCAATCTGTTCTTCTGTCTAATGCAATTTTTATCAATCTGAGAAGAAAACAGAACAGAGAGAGTCTGAGAGATTGATGAGCAGCAAGAACAACATCCTGAGTGGCAAAAACCTTGCCACAACCTGCACTGCCTATGGGCCTTGGAAGCTTGCCCACAGTCTCTTTTTAGAACTTAAAAAAAATACCCCAAAATTAATTAGAATATGTTGTTAGTCTACTAGCAAGTAGACACAGATCAATATTTCATTCCTGTGCCTGCGTTCTTTTTCCAGCTTGAGTTTGCATATCTGATCAATCTCTTTGCCTGTATGATTGATTCAAAAAAAGAGTGTCATGCAAAAAGAGATGCCAGAGAGATAAGTTATGAGATGTGGAAGCTAATGACATATCACATGGTAATTTTCTTATTCCTTTTTCTTGTTGGACTGTATTATACAAAACTGTATATCGTGATGTCCCATTTCAATTCTGCCTTCTGCTAATTGTTGTGTAACTTTGTCAATCAGAATTCTGTGATGAGCTGTCCCCTTTACTTCATGAGCAGTAATAATACTAGTTTGCTCTGCAGTGGTCACAAAGACATGTCTTAAATTGCCATTATAATGCCCATCCTCACACACTTCTACAGACTGTGTTTCACACGTGTTTGAAAGAAGAAAGACATTACTATAATTACTGAGTTACAACAATAATTCCTTTTATCTTTTGAAACAATCAGAAATACCCCTTTATGTCCTCAAACACGATGTAAATTCAGTTATTTCAAAGAAAAAACTGCAATAGAAAGTGTCAAAAAATAAACAAATAGGCGTGCCTTGAACTCTGATCAAAGTTCCATGTTCCAAAGTTCCAAAGTTCCACTTCCCAAAGCCCATGTGATTCGTTCAAAAGGACTTGCCTGACCCATGATGTTGCTTTCTTTTAACAGAGAAGCATCTTTAATTCTGCATTTAAAAATAAACTCTGTATTAAAGATGCACAAATAACTTTTATAGTTGGAAGAATCAAATTATTTCCAAACTTATAAATTTATGGATTATGCTTTCTGTTGACTGCTTTTTTCCTAAAAGTATGTTTCTGTTATTCTGTTCACAAGTCATCTCTTCATAATTTGAGACAAAGCCTATTCAAGGAAGCCATCAATGGTTTATTCTACCTTCCCAAGAGTGAGTAGTCTTGTCACACCGTGTGGCTGCCAAAATGTCACCTATCTTTGCTTTTTTTTTTTTTAAATAACAGAAAAAGAAATCCAACATGCTGTTATTGTGTGAGAAGATTTTTCATCATATTCTGGAAAACAAATCTCATTTTAAGTTCTTAGCAGCAAGTAATGGCTATATGTTTATTGTAATTGCATCATTTGTTGATTAATATCAACACCTTTGAAATTTTATAAAATGTCTTCTATCACAGACACTTCCAATCATTAAAGAATCTTAACAGTTGCCTTTTTTATCTACCAAAATATGTATTTTAAAGTTCTTTTACATGATGCTTTACCATACTGCAATGGATGTTGAAGCAACGTGAGGAGCTTCACTGGTGTTCATCAGTGACAAAAAGAAGCAGTGAGAGACAGGATGGATACATAAGAACATGGAGAGGTTTCAGCTGAACAGAGACTTTTCCTTAAGCAACTCAGACCAGACTCATTTATTGTGCAAGCCAGCAAGGGACCCAACCTGCATCCATCAGTACAGGTGATTTAAACAGGATTTAAAAATTGGCCCAGTTAATTTCAGCAGGTGGATATATCACTTATGTTCCAGCAGACAGCTGTGTAGCCACCTGCAAAAAATCATGTTCCTCTGCTTCTTCAGAGCTTTCAGTACCCAGTAGAACCAATGCAGACACACAAACAAAGCACCTTTTAGGGCAAGCAACTCCTTAGATTTCAGGTTGAACAGGCTGTGCTTGGAGATGGAGGATGACAGGAAACACACCTTTGGGATATGCCCAGGGATTGAGATTTGGGAGGTGGAGGGCAGACTGAGGAGAGTCTGAGAAGGAGACAAACCAACGGAGCTGTGGTCTGACATTTCTGGTACACAGAAATCAATTCAATATGGGTCCGTCCAGTGCCTGTTTTGTGACAAGATTAAGATGGAGTTATGAGGGTGGATGAGGAATGCAAGCAAATTAATCCTTGGAGATGTAAGAGGAACATCTCTTTACCCTTTCAGGTACCTTTACAGAATGGGTATCAAGTTCTGTGAATGGTAGGTGAAGGACATGACATGATAGAAAAGGAGGAATCTGCACAAGTATTCTCCCCAAGGCCAAATCAACCAACCTCTTGCGTCAAGAGCTGCATTAAGACTAGCACTGAGAAGAAACAATGACTTATGATCACAGGTGATTCTCTTCTCAGCACAATGAAGGCATCCAGACGGCCATCTTTTCAGAGAAGTTTGCTGCCTCCTTGAGGCCCAGATCAGGGATGTCACCAGACAACTTATGAGCTTAGTAAAGTCTTTTCATTATCACAAACTCCTCCTCTTACACGTCGGTACAAATTATGTTGCAATAACAAATTTACAGTCAATCAAAAGACATTCCAGGGCCCTAGGATAAATGGTTACTGAGCACAGGTTGTGTTTTTCTAAACAATTTCATTGAAGTGGAGAGACATTGGAAGAAACTACAAGACTTGTTTGTGAATAGAGCAGGATTCATGGGATATGTGAGGGTAGGTTGGCAGTCTTGGCCACGGGGATCAATAGGTTGTTGAGTTTAAAAGGTTTTGGTGCAAAGGAAAAAGATCAGTAGAGTTGCTGCCCTGGATTGCAAGAGAGCAAACATTAAGTTATTCAGCAAATGACTTAGCAGTGTCTTCTGGGACTATTTATGAGGGTTTGGGAGCCCGCACGTACTGATCGCTTTTTAAGAACCACCTTTTAAAAGCACAAAAGCAGACAACTTCATCACATTGCAAATCAAGAAGCAGAGCAAAAGACCAGCTTGCTGATCAAGGAACTACTCTTGGAACTCAGGAGGAAGAGGAACTCATCTGGTATCTGAGAGGTCAGGCTTTGCAGTAAGATTACAGAGCTCTAGGAGAAGTCAAAAAAGTACAGTAACAATGAAATAACGTTTTCTCACATTCCAATTAAATGTAACTGTAAGGTATTTCTATTACTGTATTTTATAATAGTATTAAATAAGCACTTGAATTAGGTTCTTGTTTTAAACACATCCACAATACCAATATGGTTCTTTACTTACCTATCTCTTTTACAAAAGTTCAAAAATGTTAATATTTGTCAATGAAAGAGAATAACTGTGTCTCTCTAAACTGCTTTGGTTTGTGTTTTGTTGTCCCTTACCTATATATGACTTTTATTCATCTTTCACTCATCTTCCTACTCAACTTTTCAAATTATCAGATTTGGTTGTTGAATATTTGGTGAGAAATAATAGTAATCTTGCTTGTAAGTATACCAAACAGTTATACTGCATTTTTTTTAAAATGCAAAAGGAGGATAGACAAACCTAATTATATTAAATAATGCTTGAATGTAAGAATAACATTAGAAGACAGATACTAAAATTGAAAAATACATTTATGAACACTGGCATTTTAATTAAAAAGAATGTAGGGTGTTCTGAATCATAAAATTTAAAGTCAGAGTGTATTAGAATTCTTTGTATTGTCATGGACAGTATGTAACACATTTCCCACTCTGTTCTACCTCTGTCAGATTTTGACCTATTTAGTATTATTCCAATGCAAATTCGTACACCCAATAGCTAATAAGAAAAAATAATTACCATCATTATTTATCCTGTGACTACCAAAAACATCTACATAGTATAAAGTAGTCTTGAATTTGAAAGGAAAGTATGAGATAAAAATAAGACTAATACTAATCTAAAATCATTGCAAAAAGATCTTTGTAAATAATGAAAAATGCTTCCATTTCAAATTTTGATTTTTCCTTTTTTTTTTTTTTATTTTTTAGAAATTTGGGCTAATGTGTTTCTTTAAATTAAACAGAACATTTTAAAATAATTTTTTATATCATATTCCTCTAGCATTGATTAAATAAATTATATCTAAACAAATTTCTGAAAAAACAAACATGAAAATCAAAATAAAAGAATGCTTAAAAGAGACCTTACTTTGCTTCAGGAATTTGGTCCAAGTAATTCTTAGATAACGAATTATAAAATTAATACATTTGCAGAGATCTCTCTGTGATCAAGTTAGAAGTTGCATTCCAGTGTTCTCCTGTGTAAAGTGATCTCCATATGGGAAGATTACCCATAGTCTGATCATGCATTTCCCGGAGACAGTAAAAGGGTTATACAGTGGCAGTAAATGTGACTGTACAGCCCAGCCCCTCTCAAGTTCTATGATGATGTCTTAGCTTCAGACATACATTATCCATTTTCATTTTATCCTTCACAATGACTCAAGTCAGAATGACATCACAACTTTTGGAAAAAAATACACTACTGCAAGTGAAATTGAATTTATTTTCAAGTGTTTATAGAAGTATACATATATATTCTGAAGATTTTTAACCTTTTCATCACAAGCCATGATTTTCTCATGGGTTCCGACTTTCACCCTTGCATTTCTACTATCATCCCACCAGGGCGGAGGGAATGAGTGAGTGGCCATGTAAAGCTTAGTTGCTGACTGGAGTTAAATCACAGCATTCAAGGAGGGAAAGATGCAGGAACTGTTATTTCTGTGGATGTCAAAATCCCTGGTGGAGGAGCGGTTTTCATTTGTTTCATGGCACACGCCTCTGCACGTTCCAGATTTCAACTGTTTGTCACATCTGTCCCATGAATAAAAAAACCCTTCCTGTATCACTGTAAAATATGTTCTTTTGTTTTCTGCATTCCTTCCCCACATTTTCAGATCAAAAAAACATTTTTTCACTACTCCTTATTTCTTTCTACCTTATGTTTGGCATTTTGATAGTAGTAGAATTCCAACTTACATCTGTAGCAGCAAACCAAATTATTGTAGGAAAAGAAGGTGGGAAATATATTACCCAGTATTATTTCAGGAGAAAAAGTAGGAAGAGACAGGGAAAATGAGCAGTGAACCCAATAAAGATGAATAAGTCAAGTTATTAAAAGAAAGGAACCAGAGCACTAAAATGGTACTGATTGCTTTGTCGACTGTAGTCAGACAAATAAATGTTGCCTAGACAAAATGAGGATTCCTGGACTCTTTTAACCATTTTAAAGACTGTGTGGAGTGCATTTTAGTACCCAACTTCAGTGCATTTGTCTCAATTTCTTTTTTTTCTTTTCTTTTTTTTTTTTTCTTTTTTTTTTCCTGGTAATACCCTGTTGTGTTGTTTTCTGTCTATGCCTGCCCTGTGGGCTGAAGAGTTACCACCAACTCTACAAGGTGAATTTCTCTCCATTTTACAGAGAACTAGCTATCCCTTGGGACAGAGGGAAAATCTAGAAAAAAGTTTTAAGAATGAAAATGTGACTGATCTTTCTGTTTTCCGGATGACACGGGAAAGAGTTGCCTTTCCCTTAGTCCTAGTTAATGCCTGGTGCTCTGGCCAGGAGGGGATTTCGGACAGAACAGAAGCATCAGAACATTTTCTTCTGTGGCTTTACAGAAACTGGGATAAGCAATATGTGTCTTCCAAGGTTTTGCAAAAACCCCGAAGATCCTTCATTTGTGACTGCATATCCTTCCTAAATATATCTTATATATAAATATAAGTATTGTTTACATATACACACATACCAATATACATTTATCTATGCATATTTGTATGCTTATAAAAGTGGGAATTTATTTCTTTTAACCTTTTGACCTATGAAAAACTCTTTTTAGATACCAAAAGCACAGTAAACTTAGACAACAAATGGAAGTCTATTCTTTACTTTTCCATAATATCTCAGTGGCATTACTTAAAGGCATAATAATACATGAGCAATATTCCTGTATATGTCTAGGAGGCCACATAAATGTTAAATGTAGTGGAGATGAAGGTTGGAATGAAAAGTGAAAAGTATATATTGGCAATAGCTTATGGAATGGGATTAACTGGGGAGTAATAAAAGCAATCCTTAACATGTGCCTAAGGTCTGCTCAACTTACAAATATCAGATTCTACTTTTCACCTTAGAAAATACTGAAAGCAAAAATCATTAGCTGAGGCAAATCTTGGGAGAGGAGAATAGATCTTACTATTTATTAATACTACTGCTATAATATCCTGAAATTGAGATATGCAGCTGTCTTAGTTCAGTTTAAAACAGACTCCAGTAGCAGAGTAATTGTGAAAGGAAAATATGTGCATTTCCCACATAAATGACTTAAGGGTGAAATTGTTGGTAGAGTTATGAAAGAAGCTATTCAGTACACTGGCAATATTTTAGACGTACAAAAGTCTGCAATCAAGTCTTCTGAAGAAATTTTGGGTTGGTTTTTTTGTTTGTTTGTTTGGTTGGTTGGTTGGTTTAGTTGGGTTTTTTGGGTTTGTTTTGTTGTGATTTGGGTTTTATTGTGTTCTCACAGAGAGCAAATGTGACCCTTGTGACTTTAACACATATGGATTTTCTATACAGTTTTAAAATCCTTCTGTTTTTGTGGACTCAGACTATTTCCAAGAGCAAGGTGAAGGAAGGTGTAATGAATTTACCTGGGGTTCTTTCTGGTAAAATCAACTGCTCTCTGTACTGAGCCCTTCTGATTCTGTAGTTTCACGAAATCAGAAGGAAACCAAACTAATATGCCAAGCTCTTGTGTCCACTGGGGCACTTGTCCATAAATAACCAATTCCAATGTTGGGTGTTCTTTTTATATTTTGTTTCCTATTTTAATAAACCATTGAGAAGCAACTTTTTTCTTTGTTTGCTTGTTTGTTTGTTTGTTTGTTTTTCCCACAGATAAATTAAATGAAAGTATCAAGAGTCACCAGCCTGAAAGCAAAATGGATGATGATAGCCTACGGTCACATAAAACATATATTTCTGAACACCAATCTGGTGGTTAATAGTTTATTTCCTTTTAATAGTAATTGTTTGGGTTTTATTTCACTATGCTGTATGTTTAATTGTCTTTTAGTATGAAACACAAATTTTCCATTTTTCATTCCTTCTCCCCCTGGCGAAGAAACATTGTATGAGGGAACTGAGACGTTAGGAGCTCCCCAACGAAGCAGTGCTTCACAAGCTCCACAGGAAAACTCAGGTGTCAAAAATGTTCAGCATTGTCAGCCATCAGTCAGAGTGTCATAATGGCTTAGCTGTCATAGCTCTTCCAAAATTAAGACTATGTTTCTGGCTCCCAAACCACACAGAGTAGATGCAGGCATATTCTGCTGTCCTTCAGTTTGCCTAAAACAATATTTTGGAACTCCAAAAAGTCCCAACATGCTTCTGTATTCTGGCTTTCAGTGGAAGGATAGTCAAGAGAGATGTAGTACTTTAATGTTAACCAATTACTTTATAATTGCTTGTAAGAAGACAGGTTAAGGTAAAGTAAATTAAAATTACTTACCACATTCAGTTACAAAGATTTTTAAACAGACAAGTGACTTAAAAGAGTGGAAAATAATTTCTACTCTTTACCCCAATGTCAAATCCAAAAGAACGCTCTGTCCTCTTGTTTTATCCAGATGAGAAGCTGTAGACAAATCACCGAGTAAGTTTTTTTGTACCTCTTCAATACCAGCTCTGTTATCACTAAAGAGAGCATCTGGCTGGGAAAGAATGTAATTCTTTATACTCACAGCCTTGCTTGGGATTTATTCCAGGTTTCATTTAGATTCTAATCTTCCCAACCTCATTTTCTTCTCCAAGATTATTGATACTTAGTTTATTTCAGGGGACAGTTTCAGTCTTGTCATCTTAGATTATGTATAGACAGTTTATCTGCTCATATCTCTCATTTTAACAAATCTTTTACTCTAGAAGTGGGTACAACTCTTCCATCCCTGCTATGGCAATCCTGAGTAAATTCTTTCCATATACCAATTTACACAAATGTGCACATCAAAAACAATAGTTTCCCTGCTAATTACTAATTAAGATCAGACAGAAGAGTTATTTACCACTCTGGAACAATAACCTCTTTGAAATCTTTAACACATCATGTCTTTAAAGACAAATGAAGTACAAAAAGCACTTATTGGCAAATTCAGACTGCCCACAGAAATAAAATCTGAATTCACTGAATCCACAGGGTGAAACAGCAGAAAATTCATAGACTAAATAAAACTTCTCTTTACCAGAGTTTTTTGCACACATTTCTGCATCAATTGTAAAATCAAATTAAGGCCTCCAAAGATTATGCAGATTCAATGAGTACAAAGAACACTACATTCATATACACCGTAAAAATATGCTTCCATGTGATGGATAATATCCTTTCTCATCACAGGAAAAGATGGAGGTCAGGCAGATTAAGAAAAGAAATGGAACGTGTGTTCCTTCAACTTTGACCCTTCCTACTTGACTTTTTCTCCGCTCTCTTACCATGGGACCAGGAAGGTCAGCACAATAATAGGACAACAAACGTTGTGTCTCAGTTATTGAGAAAAATTCTTTAACACTGTGTACCTTTTACTGGAAATATTTTCCACCCTCTGCTTACTCCCTAAGAGCAACATCCCATTCTTCCCTTGGATGTTTTGCTGCAAGCCTGACAGCAGTGAATCCTCTAAGAGCTGGATTTGATCTGCTTTAGCAGGTGTTACATGACAGAAGGACACATTGTGATTTGCCTAAAGGATGCTTTCTCATGGCAAGCCTGATATCAAACTGCTGATGTTTATTCCATGCTGACAAAAATAAAACATGCTATACCAACTACCAAATGAAATTCCGCTTTCAGGATTTTGGAAAAAAGTAACCGAACTGATGAAACTTCAATGAAAATTGAGCTTAACATTTGAGGAAAATTCCAACTTCCTTACACAAAGTTTAGCTGAGCTAACAATTATCTAGTATGTAGGTAATGCATGATTAATTGCAGTTTTCTCATCTTAGATGGTCACAATATACAGAACTAAAGTGATAGCTCCAGTATTATGTTTAGTTTAACGTACACTTCATCTTACATTTTAAATGACTCATTAATAGGATCCATAAATTGAGTTTATACCTACCTTATTAGCATGACTTAGATTTAAATGAGTGGCACTTCTTATGAAGAAATGTGGTCAAGTGTAGATTACAGCCTAGGACTTGTTAATCAGACTTTGAGAAAACAAACAAACAAAACAAAAACAATCTGGTACAGCACATTCCAATAATTTTAGTTTTGTTAATAAAGTTTTAGCACTATACACTTCAGCCAAGTTAGGTTTTACTGTCAGTCAAAGATCAAGACAAATTCATCTAGCAGAAGCACCATAGTCTACAGTGTATGTGTACCTCTCCCAATGAGCTTGAATCCAACACTGTTTTATAAAAAGGCTTCAGGATTTATTCTAACTTGGCTCACCTCTCATAAAAAGGACATTTCATCTATGTAAAAATAGAATTTTCTGTCTCTGCTTTGCAGGAAAATGAAGATTCCACTTCAGTTCAGTGAAAGCTGCTTTGAATATTTTAGAGTGAAGCAGTGTAATAACCCACACCTAGAGATAATCAATACTCAGTAGAAAGTACTGCTCAGTAGGATTGGGTTGCTTCTTGTGTTCCTACAATTTCATTTCTCAGGCCATCTGATGAAGAGTGGAAATTCAGTGACACTGAAAGAAGAGGTCATTTTGTGCCTTGAGAAGTTCCTCGTTAAGTTTCAGTTATTTTGCCAGTCTGTACAACAGTCTTACAGTCTTCCTCACATTCCTAGCACATGTAGGTGGCTAATGTCTCTTACCATATGTTTCACAGCAGGTTCTGAACTATTAGAGCACTTAACAACTAAAAGTTCTTTTCCAGTAGAGCACGTAAATGTGACCCCTGTTGGTTGATGTGCCTATAGTACCTGATAAGAATCACTTAATCAAGTACAGCAGTGGAAGAGGTGAACAGTGGAGGGAACTGTGCTTATCAAATCACATTACAAGCTATAATAACAAAGTAAAAGTAAAGCACACTGTAGGTGCCTTTAAAAGAAGTTGTCTGGTTATTGGGACTGACTGGAATACCTACTTCTTTGGTCTTTTTTTTTTTTAGGTTTGTGGGGTTTTATTGTCATTGTTTTGTGTTTTTTTGGTTTGTTTGTTTGGGATTTTTTTGTGTTATTGTTGTGATTCTACACTTTGTCTTGGCTTGAGTTTTTTAAAAAGGGTAGAAAAATAAAATCAACTCCACTACTTTATTTTGTTTGTGAGTTATGTGCAATGGGATAATGAATGTGGCAGGATGGATGTGCCTCCCTCCTAGGTGGAACTCCCCTCTTGCTCATGAGAGACACATTCAATGCTCTGTCCAAGGTAGTGCAGTGACTAGTTTTTCCATATCTCGAATAATTAGGCCAGACATCAATCTAGGGAGTCCTGTGGGCTCTTTGTTTGTGACTTTGATCTGAAATATTAGTCTATTCATGTCAGATAACATCATAATAATTAGTTTTCCAAAATGTGTAGGCGAAAAGTTCCTTAATAATTCAATTACTTGAGTTAAAATTGAGTTTTAGCATTAGCTAGTATTTTGAAACCTATGTGAAATTTTTGCCTGCACAAGTGCCCATCCACCCTTTCACAAATTTGCTTATCTTCCCACATAAAAAAACACCATTACATTACTTCTCACATCCTTTTAAAAACATTCATCTTCTGATTGCAAAAGCACAAGCATATTTACCATGATTTTTTGCAAGCTTTCAGAGGTTATCATTAACAATGGCTAGTGTCATATGCTTAAGGTACACATTAAAATAATCCCCAAAGTAAGAAAGGAAACAAACAAACAAACAAACAAACAAACAAAAAAAACAGAATACATGTAAGATATTAAAAGCACCATTCAAATGTCATCATAAATAAAAGAGAACACGACATAGTGAGGTCAGGAAAAGTTATATGGAGAAGCAGATTTAAACAAAACAAACAAATAAACAAAACACAAACAAATAAACAAAACACTAACAAAAGTAAACAAACAAACAAAACTACCAGAGATGTTTTCCAGTAAAATTCAGGGTAACAAGATGTACCCTTCAAAGAGATTTAACAATTCTCAGTGTCAGAAGAGCAACACAGTACTGAGAATGTTTCACCACTCTTTGGCTATTCTCTATCACATAATGACTTGGAGCTATAAAAGGCTTGCCTCTTCTAGTTTCCCAAGTACTTTTGTAACTTATCAAGCATTTCAGAAATCCCATGAGGTAAGTTCTGGAAAACAGAAAAATCAAACACTGTGTATCTTCATTACATTACATATGAAACTGAAGAATACAACTAATGTCTTCATGGATCTCAGTCAGAGTTTTTGCCTGCCACTCTGTGAACAAACAGGTAAGTTCATACAAAAATACTGATGTATCCTTCTTTATTTTATTAACATTCAATTAAAATGTCAAATTAAACATTAAATTCTAAATAGAGTTAGATCTTCAACCAAAAAAAAAAAAAA
>VXAU01005060.1:74278-97757 GCA_013399695.1 Formicarius rufipectus | reverse complement strand
GCCCCTATATTTTTTTTTCTATATAAACATCTTTCAATTATCTCATATAAATGCAAAATATATTTCCTTAGGTACACTAATAGTAGAATAACATTTGAAATGATTAACATATTTTAACCTGAATTTAGAGTATAGAGAAGCTCATGCTGTGCTAGCATTTATCAACCTCATAATACTATGGTAAACAACACAATCCTCTCAGAAAGATGCTGATCCTTGAACACTGATATTTGCTAAAATAGGGGTATTGATGAAGGATCTCAATACAACATGCAGCAAACCAGTATGGGTTAACGGTGAAGTAACCCTTTATTACACGCATGGTTCTACTTTTATACAGTCTGTGTCTTCCGGTTATATGATAATACAAAGTAATTGGATAGCTCAATAGGTTCATGTTTATGCATTTCAAATACTCAGTTCCGTTGGTCCTGGTGTTTACACCGCTCGAAGTCCATCTTATGGATTCTCTCCAGGGACTTCCCAGAGGAATTCAGGGCGGTTTGCAACTTTCTTTTTAATGAACAGGTGCAGATAAGAACCTATCTCAAAACTATAAACTCTTCCTTTAGTAGTGTCCAAAAGTATGCAAAAAAAGACCTGTATCTCCTGGGAAGTAATTGCATGGATTGTTCACAAAAGTGTTCACAAAGTGTTCATTGTTTGGCATTATTCCACATTGGGGTATTGACATAATCACATAGCAGTAAATTTATATTACAAATATAGAATTTTTATCTAAATACATTGTTTATTTCTACATTTGTTTCTCAAAAAATAGAAGCTAGAAAACTAGATTTCTTCTAGGTTAGTAAAATACTTATAAGTGAGCAGAGAAGTCATGGAAAAGCTGAAAAACTAAATTGAAGCAATCAGCCAAAACAGCAACTTTGAAGCTAAAATTCTTTTACACTGTCGCTAAAGATAACTTCAAACACAAGACGAATTTTGGTGTTAATCTTGGCAAAGGGG
Organism: Formicarius rufipectus; assembly: GCA_013399695.1. Lineage (NCBI taxonomy): Eukaryota > Metazoa > Chordata > Aves > Passeriformes > Formicariidae > Formicarius > Formicarius rufipectus. The sequence continues at coordinate 96,785 of VXAU01005060.1, read as the reverse complement.
GGAGTAATGGCATAGAAGGGCAAAACGTCAACACAAAATCCAAAAAAAAACCCAATACAAGCTTTCTCAAAAAAACCCAAAAAAACCAAAAACCAAAAAATGAACCAACAAACAAACAACATAAAAACAAACAAAATAATGAGAAATCCTTCCTGTCCTGGAAGATGTTGATTTCTGTCAGATTTCTATGCTCACTGTTACTTCATGTAATGTTAATTCTTTTCATGCTACACATATTATCTTTGGAAACAATTGTGACCTTGAAATTTCATATTACAAGTCTTTGCCTTCTTCAGACTCTGAACAAAAGTAGAGCTCATCTTACAAAAGTAGACTTAACTACAGATCTTCCTTTTCCTTTCTGATATGACTTATTCATTAAACACTAAACAATTTTTAATATTGAACAAATTATTACATTAATGATAATATAAATGATCTCATTAAAATCTGTTTTGATCTCTGAAGAATTCCTAGAAATTCTTGATTCTTCTTTATTTTGACTTATAGAAGCACTAACAAAACAAGGCTTTTTAAAGAATTCAAACAGAGATCAAAGAAAAGTTTTTTCATTCAGTCTCAAATATTTAGTTTTTTCCACATTTGGTTCAACATTATCTATACCAAATATTAAAACTATAAACTATTAATAGTGAGGTTACAGATAAAAGCTTTGTATTCTATTCCTCCTAGTGACAGTGCATCAGTCACTGCTCTAAGGAGTGATTTTCATATAGCTAAAGACACACTATCTACTGAGGATTTAGTGTTTGTTTGGTGGGGCTTTTGTTCATTTTGATTTTTTCAAGTTTATGTATTTTTATCCAGCCTAGATATATTGACCCTTGAAGGGCCACAGAGTATAACTTTTATTACTCAATAATTCTCCTCATTCCTTTTTGTTAGGCTGCTTTGAAGCTTCTAAAAATCCACTGTCAGGCTTAGTATCACCTTTTCTCATTCACATACACTTTATGAACATGGTGGAAAAAAAAATCCATTGTTTTGCTGACAGTATTTGATTCTTCACTATGCTTCAAACTTTCATTCAGAAAACTCGATTTGATCACAGATGATGTTATTGTTTCAGAATAATGCTAATTGTGCATACACTAACAAATAATATTAAAAACATTTAGAACAATTTAACACAAATTAAGATGAATATACTTCTTATCTAGGATGTTGCCACTACTTATTGATGCAAGTAGATTAAAATAAGAGGGTTGTAAGAGTTGCTATTAATAATCATTAGAGTACTATTTAGAATACTGTTAGTGGTTGTTTTTTTCTGTTCCTATATTCTTAGGAAATTTATGCCACTTTAATAATTTTTCTTATTTTTTTTCCTTTGGTTTAGGATAGACCTATGAAAAGTTATTTCCCTGTTACATTTGTTACTTAAAATAAAAGCTTTGTTTATGGTATTTTCCCCTGATTTGAATTATTGCCATTCAACAGTTAAAATTAATAATATAGCAACATAAGAATAGGATGCTGGTGTTGTAAATGTGTATTTAGGTGATAGATAAGCAGCTTGAAGGAATGGGAGTCTCTGTGGTTTTACTGATATCTTAATGTCATTTTAGTGAATTGACTCCTGTTGTAGTTATTTGGGCTATTCATTGTGGTTTAAAGGATGTGAGAACTGAGAGCAATCCTTACAAATCTAATCATTAATTACATTTCATTTAATAAATAAAAATAGAAAATAAACCTCAGACACCTAACAATGTTATAATTACTTAATTTCCAATTTATTCTGTCTTTCAGTGGATAGCTCACAAGCTCTTTAGTCTAAGCATTTTTCTTAAGGCACCAGAAACCCTGATTTCCTTGTTGAGAGCTTATTTCTCAAATTAAATTATTTTTTGATTGTTTAAAGATTATTTTGTACTATTTTGTTCACATTGTAAGTTACAATTATGACTATACTCAACAAAAGCCTTTTAGCCTAGTATGTTTTCATTTGTTAGACAAGAAAAGCCACTTTAGAATTGTTGAGGGACTGGAGATCAGGAATATAATTAATATTAAGAACTTTATACACAATGAAGTTTGATAGTTTTGGTAGGATAAACAGGGCATTATTTGCCCCTTTCCTTTTATATATAGGCTAAATATTTCAGTTTTAGAAAGAGAAGTTTCAAAGGAATTTTCATATTCAAGGGAAAAGAGAGGGGGATGGAAACTGAAAGAAAGAATTAAAATACTGATTAAACTGTATTGAACTGGGAGATTATGTCTCCCTGATGCTGTTATGAATTTCTGTTTGGTTTTCAGTGTTTTGTTGTTTGTTTACTTACAGAGATGAATTGAAATATTTATGGTAAGTGCTGCCAAACNACAAAAAAACCCCAAAAACAAAAACAAAAGAGAGAGAGAAAAAAAAACCACACGCCAAACTCCATGCTTAGTATAATTTTCCCCCTGACTGGTCATCTCAATGAACTACTCTTTTGATAGCAGTTTAACTAACGGTCTTTTGATATTTCTGGTATTTCCTCTGGTAATATTTTAGCTCACAAATGCAAAGTTGCTTAACAAATATGCAGGACCGAGAAAAGTGATTTTGTATTCATTTTACCTAACTAAACAAATTAAGCTTTTAGATAGTTTTAATGATAAGGAAACATTCCAGTGTTTAAATATTAATTCTTTGCTCTTTAGAAACCATTTTCTTTTGTTTTCTAGCACAGTTCAATGGGTATAAAAGTCAGTTTCTGAAAGATCTAAACACTACAGGTCCACCAGATTTGCAATGTTTCACTTCATAAGTTATAAACCCAATGAGTTACTAAGTTTTCCTTGCATTACATTTTCTGTAGGAATTGTATTTTAATTCTCATTCTTCTTTCATTAACCAGAATATTTAAGAACTGCAGCTCTCAAAACTCACCTCGTTAAAAGAGACATACAGAACAAGAACAATGGCGTAAGGAGGATGTCCTTTCTTGGTCAGTGAATTAATAAGTTCCTAACTATGGAGAAACTGTAATTGAATTCTACACAGGTTTTAGATGAGGTATTTTGGAAAAGTTCAAGAGGAATAAGCCAAGAGGAATATTTTAAACTATTTGTCTTGTCATATGTTAAAATGTTGGAATATCCAGAGATGCTGAAATTCTAAAATTTGTGTACCTGAACTCACTTTGGAAACTGTGTATTGCAAAAGTCACAAATGAATTTGTCAACATACTTTCAGAAGTGTCAATTAAACAGTGATAGAATATATTTGTCTCCAAAATAGAGAATGTTTGCTTTGTAAAAAAAATTTCACCTGAAGTGTGTTCTGCTCCTTTTCCACAAGTTCTTGTGACTTGAAAGTCCTCAAGAAATGGTTTGAGATTTTTTTTCTCCTTGTCTGCTGGTGCAAAGGGATGCTAAGCTTGCTGGCAGTTAATTACTTTTGGTTTATACCCTTTTTAAGAAGTAGGTTGTTACTAAACACTCTTGTCCTAGATTATAATTTTACATGACATTGGAATATTGTTTATTCATAGCTGCCTGTAGGATTAGGTGTTTATAATAAAAGCAATAACCTTGGTTATTTGTACTTCAAATGCCGCAACTAAGACTAAGTAAATATACTTTGCAACTGTTTCATAAGTGCTGCACAGAGACATTTATGCAGCTGGTTTATAAAGTAGTGCCGCTGTGTGTTTAAAGTCACTGTTCTTAACAAGTTTGTCATTTAAACTTTCCATGGAGATAAGTATGTAATTCAGGCCCCTTACACAAGTAACCTAAGGGAACAGCAAACCTATATCCCACACTCTTTATTGACTTGCAACAATATGATTTGGTGCTTTTGGTTGACCTCTGCGGGCCACCTGGCAGGAACCAAGCTGCTCTCTCACTCCATTCTCAGCAAGAGAGGAGAAAATATGGTAAAAATATCATAGGTCAAGATAAGGGCAGTTACCAACATGAGCAAAAAAACTACTCCCACTGGGGAAATTTAATTTAATTTGTTGCCAATTCATAACAGAGTAGGATAGAAATAAGAAGGCGGTAAGAAATTAAAACAAAACCAAAAACTTGTTTACTTCAACACGCCTGCTTCCCATGCCCAACTTCATTCACCTCCTCCATACTCTGAGAAGTGCAGGGGAATGGGGAATAGGAGTAGTGGTCTGTCCATAACAGGTCCTCTCTGCCACTTCTTCCTCTGCATGTGCTCCATAATGCTCCAGCATGGTGTCCTTCCATGGAACAAAATCCTTAAAGAACTGCTCCAATGTGGGTCCTTCCATGGCCTATAGTCCTTCCAAAAAGGACTTCCTCAGCATGGGACCTCCATCTGCTATAATTACTGCCAGGATCCTGCTCCGGCATTGACTCTCCAAGGGCTGTAGGGTGGATATCTGCTCCAACAGGCTCATCCATTTCTGTTCTGGAGGCTGGGGCAACTCCTCCCCCCTCATAATTCACCAACTTTAGTGTTGTGTCTTTCACATTTTCCTCACCCTGCTCTCTCACAAGCTGGTACACACTCTTTTTTTACCCTTTATTAAATATTTTATCACAGAGACACCAACAACATGGCTCACTGGCTCAGCTTGGGGCAGAGGCAGATCCATTTTGGAGCTGGTTGAAACTGGACATGAAAACAGCTCCTTGTGTCTTCTCACAGAAGATACTCCTGCAGATCCCACACTACAGAAATCTTACCACATAACCCAAAACACAATATTAACTCAAAGTCTGTGCTTTCACTTTGAGGTGCTTGTTTTAACTCGACTTTTAATAAAGGCATGCAGGATAAAGTTTAAGTGACAACTCCACTCTCACATAAAAAAAAAAAAAAAAAAAAAAGTATTGTTCTAAGTGTCGTCATCCTTGCAAGAAAAGCAATTTATTTGAAAAGAGAAGATTTCAACTTCCCACCAAGAACAAACAGAGACCCTATTGTTTTGTTTTGTTTTGTTTTTTTCCCTGATGCAAGCAATTGTACTTAGTGTCTAATTCACCAATGTCAATCCTCATGTTGTACACCCATATATACCAGAGGGAAAAGTAACAGACTACAGTACAAATGGTACAAATACAGTTATTGTAGAGACATAAGGGGTGAAACAGAAGGAAAACCATGAATGATAGTGATGCTGTCTTTCAATAGTTGCATTTCATTTCTAAATATGTGATCTACTCATATTTTACAATTGGAAAATGAGAATAGAGATGAGCATTGATGTCTGCTGTATTTCTCACCTGCAAAATTTTGCACATTATGAATAAACTTAAGGGAAGATGTTTTCTACTATTAACAGAAAGGAAATTTTATGTTGACAGACTCTACTACATTACATACAAAAAACAAAAACAAAAACAAAAACAAGACCCAAAAACATGTGAAAATACATAACTAAATTCCTATTTTTTTAAAAACTAAAGAAAAACAAGTTAAAAAATCTCTACTCTTTTAGTAGGAAAACATCACTCAACCGGCATTTATCTTCTGGGAAAAACAAAAACAAAACAAAAAAAAATTTAAAAGAAACAAACAAACAACAACAACAACAAAACAACCAACCAAACAAACAAAAAATCCCACAATCTTTTTAATTTCCTGTAGTTATGTTTTAATCCAACGTATGAGTAAAAGTAAACTACTGGAGAGCAACCTGACAGAAAAATGAATACTCTTTTGAAAATGCAGAAATTATGTAGCTCTTGGTATTAATCAATGAAAAATCTATTAAAGAAATGGACACTCCATTAAATCATCACATAAGAAGAGAAGAAGAGCCATGCATTTAGTCCATCCATAAAATACTTTTCCAAATTCAGATACTGTATTTGAGGTGACTAAAAGCATATATTTTTTTTCTTCTCTTGCTCAGGGTAGCATTTCTTCAGTAGAAATATTTTGTCTTCAGTGAAATCCTAATTTTGAAGTTTTCCATTCATTTGTGTGGAATATCTCCAACTGTTATGATATATTAACACATATAGTTAGTAAATCCATTATGATGAAAAAGAACCACTTACATCATTCCCTTCAGCACTACTAAAACAAAAATGGAATTGGTTGTATGCATTTTTAACTTTCATAACAATATTTTTTAAAATTGAGACCATCTTTGTTCTTTAGAGCCTGTCTTTGCTTTTTAAACCACATAACTTGGAGGCTTCACAGCTCTTACTTCACAACACTCTTAATTTAATTTAGAGCTATAACTTCAATATACAGATAAAGAATTCCTGAAGGTGCAATATAATGCACTACAATTCCTGATTCTAGGCAGGGGCTGAAGTTTCATTATCTTCCTTCCTTGTCCTGAAATTCTTATGGTGAATTGCCTGCCATTAAAGAATTGGGTATATTGCTCTGGCTTACAAATTAAATGTTCTGCCTGATCTTTGGCACAACAGATACCTCTGACACCTTTATTCATTATCTATTGAGAATGTTTTTTAATCAGCATTCTTATTTTAAATGGAGACACAATTTCCGTGGCTCTGGTCTCCTAGCAACACCGTTTTTTATCATTGGCTTTTGTCATTTCTAAAGATCTTTGTTCAGAATCTTTTTCATGGCTGTTAATGCTCTGTACAGCTTGAGGCACATAATAGTTTGATACTCCATATCAGAACTGGTTTATTTTACTGTAACAAACAGCATATCTAGCACCAGAATAGCTTAAAATACCCACCACCTAAACTCATAAGAAACCAAATTCTAAGTGGAGAAGAAGTAGGTTATAAGGACTATAATTATGTGTTTTGATCATGGATTAATTTGTGCTTTAAAATTTATCCTATTGGGTAAAAAGGATTGGAAAATCATGTGAAAGGTCAAATGTTCTCCATTGTCCTCTATTTTCAGAAATAAATTCATCTCAAAATACTTTGCATTTTACTATTTTTTAGTAAAAACTGCCATTTCTTGGACTTATCCTTGAATAAAAAATAATTACATGTTTTATTAGTTAGAGATGATATAAGAATATGAGAATTTCAGAAGTGATTTGGTTGAGTTTAAGATATTTGGTTGAGGTTAAGACATTATTTGCTATGGCAAAGCTTTTTTGTCATCAAAATTGCTCCATACTGCCCCAAAAGAAGGTAAAATTCACTAGGCTGAGGTGTAGACTGTTTTTCTTATTTTGATATTATATGAGAGAAAAGCAAGCAGATAAGAAGACATCTGAGATTTGGCTTTTCCTAACCTGAGTTAGTGTGAGGTGTCTAACATTACAACACGTCTGTTCTCTGAGACTGAAACAAATTTTGGAGCACATTTCTTTTCCAACAGGGCTCTGAAAGTCCCTCCCCTCCTCCACCCTATCTTTCAATTCTTGTGTGGAACAAGTATTAATTTTAGTATCTGGTCATGCTCGTGAATCAGAATTGGTGAGTCTAGTGAGTCAACTGACTTCAAATGTTTTAATGTCAAATCAGAATTTGTGCAGATAATGGTATAATGCCAACAACTGGGAACAGTAAACTGCAATCTACTTAATGAAAAATAAAGATGTATGGATGTATTTGGGAAGCTAATTACTTTAGTAAGCCCACAATTTCTACTGGTGTTATGAAAATTGTAACCTATTTATTAGGCTAGTGTGCCACTTTTGCCTAGGGTAGTTGTATTTCTTTATAGTAGTTTACTAGTGTTAATTTTTTTATTTGTGATGAGAACAGTAGGGTTAACACATTGACTGTTTAAGTACTGCTCCACAGTGTTTACACACCATAAAGGCCTTTTCTGCTTCTCAAACTACATAGCCAGCAAGTTGGCTGGGTGTACACAAGAAGCTGCAAGAAAAGACAGCTGGGATGAATGACCTCAGCTGTCCAAAGACATATCCCATACCAGATGGTATCATAAAACCTGGGGGACTGAGTGAGGAATATGGAAGTTCAGAGTTACGATGCTTGTCTTAGAATGAGTAGAAATGAGATGAGGAAAGCCAAGACCCACCTGGAATTAAATCCAGGAATATCAAGGACAGCAAGAAGGGCTTCTTCAAATAGATAGGAACAAAAGTAAAACAAAGGGTTATGTGGAATGATAACAGTAGAATTACTGAGTGCCTTCTTTTCATTGGACTTCACTGACAAGACCAATTCTCAGGATACTTTGACCCAGCAGACCATGGAAGAGGGATGGAGAAAGAAATGTTTTCCTTTGGTTAAGGAGGACTGGGTTAGAGAACACCTAAGCAAACTTGACATCCACAGGTCCTGGGGAGTTTGCCTTGACTGTCAACATCTGTAATTGCTGAGAGAGCTGGTGACACTATAGTGAGGCTGTTCATCATAATCTTTGAAAGGTCGTGGCCATCAGGAGTTGTGTCTGAGGACTGGAAGAACATTATTATCACCTTAGTCTTCAAAAGGGAAAGGAGAATGCAGTGAGCCAGTCAGCCTCACTTCAATCTCTGGAAGGTGAAGAAGCACCTCATTGTGCAGTCCATCTTGATCCATGTGGATGACAAGAAGGTGATCAGCAGTAGTCAGCATGGATTCACTAAAGGTAAATCATGTTTGACCAACCTGATTGCCTTCTAGGATGTGACAACTATCTGAGTGGATAAGGGAAGAGTGGTGGATATTGTCTGCCTCAACTTCAGCAAGTCTTTCAGCACTTTCACAACATCCTCATAGGCAAACTCAGGAAGTGTGAACTGGATGAGTGGACAGGGAGGTGGACTGAGAACTGGCTGAATGGCAGATCCTAGAGGGTCATAACAAGAGCCACAAAGCCTAGTTGGAGTCCTGTAACTTGGGGTTACAGGTTACAGGCCCCAGAATTGTTTACTTTATTGATGAATGTTGTGGTTATAGTAACCAGGAGCAGTTTGTCACTGGGTGGGTGCGCATTCTAAACCCTCTATGTCATTTTTCTCATGAACTGCTCACAATGGTCAATTTGCAGTAGCTGCCCAGGGCACATCCAACCTCTCAGGCTACAAACTGGGTGTTTAGGAACTTCTGAGAGATAAAGAAGTTTTCCTGCCTTCACACCCACCTGACTAATGTCAGCTAATGGGCCATTAGGGATGCCAAAATATGCCATGATTCACCTAACAGAGTAAATCACCCATTGTGAAACTCTCCACCCTCGGGGAGGGGCTGGGTATTCCCATCTGAACCCAAGTATAGATAAGCTTGGGGTTTTCGGATTGGCATCTCTCATCAGATCCTGAGGAGGACCAGAGCCTTGACCAGACTGAGACTGCCACTAGACTGCAATCATCTTTTTCGCCAGCAGGTTTCTTCCTTTCTTCTTACTTTGAATTCAGGGGGCCACGTGGTGCTCAACACAGGAGTTGGTGAGCTCCATTCTGCTTGTGCCCTGCTGTGCTGGGCTGCACATCTGTTTTTGTGGCACAGAGTAATTTTCCTTCTGTATCCGTGTATTTTGTGATATTTTATTATATTGTTATTCTGACTTGCAATCCCATTCTGAGTTAGATTCATTTCTTCTGCTGGTTTAACTCTAAAGCATCACAATGAATAACTTTGATGAAGGTGCAGATGCCTCCTCAGCAAGTTTGCTCATGATATAAAGCTGGGAGTAGTGACTGATATCCCAGGGAGGTGCGCTGCCCTTCAGAAGGACCTTGGCAGGCCAGAGACAGGCAGAGGAGAACTGTTTGATGTTCAACACAGGCAATTGCAAGGTTCTGCACCTGGGAAAGATTAATCTCGAGCACCAGGAGATGTTGGGATCTGACCTGCTGCAAAGCTGCTCCGCAGAGGAGGACTGGGGGGTCCTGGTGGTCAAGAAGATGTCCATGAGTCAGCAGTTCCCTTGTGGCCCTGAAGATGATTAAGGCACTGGAGCATCTCTCTTGTGAGTAGAGGCTGAAGGAATTGGGGCTGTTCAACCTTGAGGAGAGATGGCTGAGAGGGGACTTTAACAATGTACAGGAGTATCTGAAGAGAGGGTGCCAGAGGATGTACCAGGCTCTGCTAGGCCATGCCCAGCAGTAGGACAAGAGGCAACAGACGGAAACTGATGCATGAGAGATTCTACCTGAATGTGAGGAAGAACATCTTTGTATTCACTGGAACAAATTGCCCATCCAGGCTGTGGAGTCTTTGTTGGTGAAGAACTGTCTCTCATTATGCTGTAATGGTATGGATGCAATCCAGTGTCACATGCTCTGGAACAACCATGCTTGAGCAGGGAGACTGGACCAAGTGACCCCATTGTGGTTCCTTCCAATTTCACCCATTATGTGATTTCCTGATTTGGCATGGAACCCTGCTTTTCTGGAGATGGCTGAACATCTACCTGCTGATAAAAGGAGTAAAATGTTCCTTGTTTTTTTTACTTGTACACACAGCTTTTGGTTTACTTATTAAATTATCTTTATCTTAATTCATATATTTTCTCACTTATACTCTTCTGAGCCTCTCCCCTATTCCTCTTGGGTAAGCTGAGCAGTCACCTTTGGGGTCTTAGCTGCCTACCAGGGTTAAACCACAGCAGTTGGTGCTTCATCCTCATCTGATTAATTGATTTTTACCCTCTTTAAGTCTATTGAAAATCTTTCTTTGCTATAGAATTGGTCCTGAACGAAGAGGCAGCCAATTTTAGCCTAGAGGGTAGATCGAATTGAGTTCACTGAAATCACAAAAGGGTTTTGTCATTGATTTTGAGGGGGAGCTGGAATGTCACTCTTTTTAATGAACAGCTTCTAATGACTCAGTTAAAGAGAAAAAAAAATATCTTCACATAAAATTGTTCTAGAACTCTTTTTTCTTTGGAGTAAATTCCTTTTTTGTTGTTGGTGGGGTTTTTTTGTTTGTTGTTTTGTTTTGTTTTTTAAATAAACCATAAACAAGATTTGCTGATACTGATGCAAGTTGTAAAAAATATCTTTCTAAAGAGTCAATTGATTTCTCTTTGTGTGGCTCCCTTCTGGTTTCAGGTTGGTTTTGCTTCTTTTCTTTTTTTTTTTTTTTTCCCCCTTTTCAGTGTAACCATACAGTGTAGTCCTTCCCCTTCTATTTGAAATATAAAATGCAACTAGATGTTCTTTTATATACTGAAATAACCAGAAGTATATTTAACATGTATAAAATATTTTATTAACTATTTTTTCTGAAATTATTTTTGACAGTATGCACAAAAGTTACCACTTTCCCATCAATTTATTCTCAGGTATCAATCATGATGCAAACCTGTGAACAACTCTACTAAAAGTCATGGCATTACTCACCCACGTAAAATAAAACAATTGCTTTAGTTTTGTCCTGAATTAGAAAATTAATCTTCAAAGTGCGGATTAACTGTACCAGGGTTAATAATTCATGTTACTTAAATGTATGTAAGAAATTCACTATAATGACTGTGAAGTTCTATTTAAACACACTGATAAAACACAATTCCTTTGCCCACAAAGTGTGTTCTGTTTCTTGCTTTGCTTTTCTCCACTAGCAATGAGTCTCACTCATCATGCTATTATTATATGCTAATTGCAATCAAGCATTTTGGAGCTGTGTGAAGATGACAATGTATTGGCATTAAAAAAGAAAAAAAAAAAAACAGAAAAAAAAAAAGGCAACAAAAAACCCCCAGTTTTAGTCAAACCACCACAGTGATAAATTGCTTCTAAATATTGTACGTTGCCATATGACACATCCTCTAACTACCTGTTAAAACAGCAATGTAACTTCCTAGTTACACTGATGAAAAAAAATTAAGCAGCATAGCAATTTAATACAAAATAACTTGGAAGATATTTTTAATTACACATTAAATATTTGATCACTAGTAATGCGTATAAGCAGACGATCAAGAAGTAACAAACAATTTTTTTTCCCACCAATATATTTAGCATTTTCTGCTCAGTGACCCTTAAATGGAGTGATACATTATGAAATGCACTTGTAAGTTAAAGATTACAGTCTGTCACCTTTATAACTCTGTTATTGACAAAAGAAAGTTTGGCAAGGATGCATTAAAAAGATGTCTCAGAAACTGAAGAAAGCTGATTTGCATGCAGATGCTTCTAAGAGAAAGTGGTGAGAGTCAGAGTGGCATTGCAATTTTCAGGGTAACAGAGAGAGGAAAATATGTTTATCTTAAATGTCTGTTGATAGCTGTAGAATTCTTTTTGTCTAAAATTCATTTCAAATATTAAGCATTCTAAAATGTCATTTGCTTTAGCACATGAGAAGCTGTGAAGGAACAATAATATCAGCTTTCGCAATCACAGCTGGGGGCATTACATCTAACTAATTTTTATGCTTTCAAAATGTAGATGTAAATAAACATGAAGTGAAAGTTATTAGAAGCAGCATTTTATATTCGGTAGTAGCCATAACAACTGGAAAAGTGGAGAACAGTGAGGTTTTTTCATTGTAGTGTTTTCTGAGATTAACGCAACAGAACCATTGCAGAAATCAGTTATTTCCTTTATATGTTTTTCATTTGTTTGTTTCTTGTCATTTCTCGATGGTTACTGCCAAGAACATGTCTCCTTTTTAGTCAGGTCGTGTAGAAGAGGTAGTTTTCTGTCAAATTCCCTTGATGGTGTGGCTTATAGAAAAAGAGGTTAATTTGCCTTGGCTAGTTAGACAAGCAAATAAACCTAATTTCCTCTCAGAGCAGGGAACATAACCAAAATATCTGTCAGTTCTTAAGATCTGTTGGTAAGGCTCATTTAATTAAGGCACAGCTCTTACATTGATGTAGGGAGAAGAAAAAAAGTTTTGTGTCTGCCATACTTGCAGAAAGACTTGGAAATCATAAACCTCAAGAAAGGACTGTGAATACACAGTTGTTATTATACATAGGCAACTAATTTAAAACTTATATTATTTAACTTCTTTTTTTTTTTTTTTTTTTTTTCTTACTGTGGCTGAGTTTTGGTTATTTTGTGGTTTAGGTAGACTGACTATTGTTGTAAGACAGCTCTTTTTAGTCCCATTTTCCATCTCCTACAGTTGTTGTGGGGAAAAACTGCTCAGTACATGTAGTTTGAACCAAGTCAGGATCAGATTCTTTAATGACATGCAATAAAGTGGTAATCGCTGACCTATGTATTCAGGATCACTATCAATAACACAGCAAGTTTACCACAATACCAGACTATGATTGAAAATGTTGAAATTTCTTTTTGCAACTAGTTCTAAAATAGTCTAATCACACAAGTGTATTCACAGGGGCTCTCTCCCTGCCCAAATCCACCTTTCCTCATCACAATCTGCCCACTCTGAAAGCATTACACCAAGTGTAATCATAGAATCATAGAATTAGCCAGGTTCGGAAAGATCATCAAGTCCAATGCTTTATCAAACCATCATGCTTCCTAGACCATGTCACCGAGTGCCACATACCCTCTCCCCTTAAAAACTTGTGGGGATAATGAATCAACCATTTCCCTGGGCAGCCCATTCCAGTTCCTGATTACTCTCTACATAAAAAATATCACCCTAATATCCAACCTAAACCTTCCCTGGAAGAGCTTAAACCCATGCTCTCTTGTCATACTGCTGGCCTCCTGGGAGAAGAGGTCAACCCCACCTGGGTACACGCTCCTGTCAGGAAGTTGTACAGAGCAATAAGGTCTCCCCTGAGCCTTCTCTTCTCCGCACTGAACAACCCTAGTAAGAGTATTTTGTGTGCATTGCAACAATTTTTTCCTCTTCTTTTGTACTTCTTTGCAGGCTAAATCCCTCTTTGTAAATTCTCATTTGGTGTTTATTCTGGCTGATGGTCATCTTGCTCTCTAATATAATCCATTTGGGAAAAACCTTCTGTCAGGAAATTCTAAGCCTTTCATCCATCCTTGTTTTGTGCACTTATAGTCCTCCTGCCAGAAGTGCACTACATGAGAATACTGAAAACAATGACTAGACACTGTTCAGTTTATAAAAATTTGAATGAGAAATAGAATAAAAAATTCATAGCTAATTTTTTTAATAAGGCTGTTTTTAACGTTTGAATTAGTTATTGTGAGATTTGACATCAACTATTTTTCTTTTTTACAGGGTCTTTACCTGATTTGGACTGTTAACTGAGTTTTAGACTTCACTTAGCAAACAGATAAATTTCAAATGATCATATTAAAACATTTTGTATTAATATTTTTAAAGGGATAGAAGTTCTATCTATGGAGAAAATGGCCTTTTATGGATATGAAGTAGTGACAAAGAAGAATGATTTTATGTCTGGTCTGTTTTAGTAGAAAAATTGAATAAAATTACACAGGGAGTGAAATTTTGTGAATGTGAATCATTTGCATGATTCTTCAGATCGCTGCATTCTTTAATGCAGACGTTTTAAGTATAAACCAAAGGTGAAAAAAAAAAAAAAAAAAGCAATTTCTAATATACAGATATTCTAAAACAGTAATTGGTTTTAGACCTTGTTTTAATTGTTTGCATCATCTCTTTACAAATAAAAGACCTGAAAAATACTATTTTAAGTCAATAAATATGGAAGGCATACAAACACAACTGTGGAGGCTGTTGGCCGAGTGGTGTAAGTCGTCTCCTCTGAGGACGCCGGTTCGAATCCCGAGGTCACTGTCACCATCCGAGTGTGCTCGGCCGTGGCAAGATGAACCTCAGGAGTAAAGGGGGTGGGGCCAGTTCCACGCACACTGTGCCTCACCTAAAAAATCCATTGGGCAGGCTTATCCCAAAATCTTTGTTTGCGAAGACCAGCCAACAACAACAACAACAACAACAAACACAACTGAAATACCATTATTATCTATAACAAATTAAAATATAGTTGATTTTTTAATATAAATCTGTATATTTTCCGTCCCTTTTTCTACTTTACTATATTGCTAGACTTATCAAAGAAATATTTTTTATAATTATATATAGAAATTTTTTGGTTTGTTCATACAGCTGTCTTTTTTATGATACTGATTTTTTTCCAAAAATTATATTTGTATACAATAAATGATAAATTAGTTTTTCTTTCAAGTGTGCAACAAGTTGCAGCAAGGGTAGCCTGTAATGCTCACAGACACATAGTGTTTTCGATGTCCTTAAAGAAAAAATTAAAATTAAAATGCACATATATGTGAGGTGTGCTGATGAATAAGGGCTAATAAGACTGCAGAAGTTTATATTGCAAAAGGAAACATATTTTCATTAGATGATAGCTAAATCATTTGAATTAGTTTTAAAGTAAATTTATATTTTCTTAGCTGCTTAAAAATAATCTTTATGGATATTTATGTGTACATATCCATATAAATATATTTCTCAAATATGCAAACATATACACTACCATGCAAAAATATGCACATTATCTGAAGGGAAAATGATGCTGTTTCTCTTCTTTAATAAAATCTTACATAATTACATAATTTTAAGTTCACAAAAAATACACTTTAAAAATAAAGTTGGTGGGTTTGAATATATGCCTCTTTCGTGGCAGATGTACAAGAGTACAAACAGGTAAGAGGTTTCCTTTTTTACATGTGTAGTGCAAATATTTCCTTTAGCTCCAACTCTGTGAGTTTGTAGCTGCTGAAATTGAATTTGAAGCATATATTTGAATGGACTCCAAAGTCATAAATGCAACTTCCCTTCAGAAGCCAGTTTTACCTTTATTTTTAGTGTTCCACACCACCACTGCTGACCCAAATAAGTTCTACCATCTAATGCGTTCAAAGTTTTTCATCCTATTTCCTTTTCCTTTCCTCACAGGCATCCTTCTTCAAAGATCAATATTTTTCTTTTTTTTTTCTTTTTTTTTTTTNTTTTTTCTTTTTTTTTTTTTTCTGTTTTCCTGATGTATATTTGTTTTGTCCATTTGTAGATCCTGAGTCTAAACTGAATTTTCTGACTACCTCAGGTTGACTAATAAAGGATTTTACTGTCTACTTCTATGTATAGGACTTTTGAAGCTTTAATATATTTTATAATGTGAAAAAATCACAATTTAACAATCATAGAGTAGGAAGACCAAGATGTAAATTTATAATAGTATTAAATTATGGTTTTATTAATTTAGATATAATAGACCCTTTACAATCAGTTGAGTGTCCTCATTCATTTATTTTCCCCACTTTGTCTTCCACTTTAGTACAATTTTCACAGTGGAGAAAGGGCTCTGATTCTTTGTTCTGTCAAGTATTAAAAATGGGAAGGTTATTTGAAGGTCTGTTCATCAAAAGCAGTGTAAGACAATTCATTTTCTGGACATGTAGTTCCTTCCTTACCAACATAAAAAT
Organism: Formicarius rufipectus; assembly: GCA_013399695.1. NCBI lineage: Eukaryota > Metazoa > Chordata > Aves > Passeriformes > Formicariidae > Formicarius > Formicarius rufipectus. The sequence continues at coordinate 80,619 of VXAU01005060.1, read as the reverse complement.
TTATCTGGACAAATAATCCAGATGTTGCTAAGAAAACAAAACAGAATTTCTACACGCAAATCCAAAACTGAGGGAAAATACAGTTCCTAATCCTGAACATTATGAGAGCTTTGTTCACAGCTAACATCAATATAACATTAGTGCCTCAATATCTGTTTGATCATATTTGTCATTCAGATATAAGAATTTTCTCTGTCAGATGACATTAAGCTTTGCCATAAAATTGAATCTCAAATCAAACAGCCTCACATATATTGATCTATGGCAGTTCTTGGGGTGCACCTCGAGAAGAAAGGTGAGGTAGGAAAATTCTGTGGTTTAATTAAAACCTAACTGCATGCACTGAGCTCTAATTTTGTACATCATATACATTTGCTCATCATATACAAATCAGACTGCTCACCATCTGCAATTTGGATTCCAAACATTAAGGATTCCAAAGATCAGGAAATGTACATTTTGACTTGTTGATTAATTTTTTTAATGCAATTTTGGTGGAGTGCAAGTAAATAAAACATAAATAAAATGTACTTCTGTGTTTAAATGTGGAATATTATTTTTAAAAAATATATCTTGATATAGAAATCTGAATTTAATCAAATCAATCTAATGTTATATATTCTTGCTGAATTGTGCATCTTTTAATCTAGGTTCTATTTCCCTGTTAATATATAAAAAGATTTTCCTCAGAATTAAGCAGTAATCTTAAGATCAACAATAATTAGGTTTAAAAGATACAGTTCCCCTTCAATAAACCCCCCATATTTTTATTTTAACTTCATGACAGTAAGCATTGTATGGTGATGTTTGGTCTGTCTGCTTCAATTTTTCATTCTTTTTTCTCATTTTGGACTAAGTGAAAATGGTCAAATCAGACACACAAAGCTATACATATGAATGCAAAATAATACAAATTAAGATATAGATATTTTCACAGCATTCTGGACTAAAAATAATGAGGAAATATAAAATTAAGGATATTTTATACTTCATGATTAAGTACAACAGTATGGAGAAATGAAAAACCTGAAAAATATCAAATTTTATAGTGATAATGGAAATATTTGGGGTTATTCCTAGATCAGCGATTTCACCTTCAGAAACAGACTTCTTCAACTCTAATTCACTCATATAGACCTGACCCTGTTGACATTTTCAGCACTGAGGCACTTTGAATTCTGCTTTTGCTGCCTAGTGTTGACTCTTGGACATGCATTCTAGTCTTTTTTTTTTTTTTTCTTATTTTTTATTCTTTTTTTAATAGATCCTTTTCTTTGAGGCAGGGAGAACTTCAGGCTCCAATTTGCTGTGTAAAATAACCTCCTCCAATTCTCTCTAGTACTGTAGCTTATAAATTTAGGTTCTCCTCTAATTACCTGAAGCATTCTTAGGCTGATCTGAATACACCTCCTGAAAATGTTTAAGAAATTACACTGACAATCTCACATGAATAGGTTTCTTCAATGTTTTTCTTGTATTTTTTGGTTTATCTCTGTTTAAATAAATCAGGAGTATACATTTCTTGAGGACTGTTAATACAACCCATTCAGATTTAGAAATATAATGAAGAATGTAAACAGTTAATTTAGATATGTTTTCATTTCATTCTTAATTTTATTCGAATCAGTATATTACTCTGTAATTCTAACTTGCTAGACTCAGATTTTCAAGAAGCTTTGACACCTCAGGTGCCTCAGAGGAGAACCTCATACATTTCCGAACTTTACCAGAACAGGTGTGCTTCTATCCACAGCAATTGATGAATCACCACGGCCTTCTGATGATGACATGGAACCAGAGTGCAGCTCCACAGCAGCAAGATTTCGAGCGCTCAATAATGCTGCTGCCACTCAAGGCCAAAAAACTGCAAAGAGTGTTATTGTCAGAAAATATTTTGATTGCTGAGCTAGCTCAGGAGAACATACCTAATCAGTTTCTCCTTCAGTACTGTCATACACTGTTAAGCTTTAAGCAAATTAAGCAACAGTTCTCAATGAATATGTGCTCTCTTTTCATGTTACTTTCCTTCCTTTCTTAGAAACTTTGCTCCACTTAGGAACATTGCATTTTTTAAAGTCTCTTCACTGTTTTTTGAACTAAACTCATTCAAACTCCTTCAAGTCTGTGTCCAAGGCTGACTAGAAACTGAAAAAATTCCATGGGCTAAAATGAAGGCATATTTTTCTTTACAATAAAATAGACAATTATTTGCTGAAAATCAGAGCTAAGTATATTAAAGCAGTCTTTACACATCTAAATGACTGGTCTTTGTGCTTCTTTAGAAACACACTGCTTTGTTCTGTTCTGAAATTAAGAATGTTACTAATATTCTTCAGAAACAGAACAATGGAAGATGGGAATTTGTGGTATTTGGTAATGAATCATAAAACCAGTATGTTCTTGTTTCTGGGAATACAAAACAAACTTCATCATTCATTTAGGGCACAGAAAGGAACACAATTAGAAAAGAAAAACAAAAAGACAAAGGCCAGCAATACCAATATTGGTCTGAACATAAATTTATTTATTTATTTGTGCATCAAAAATAGCAATAATTTATAAGGATGGACTGTATATGAACATAAGAAATGCCATATTGTAGCAAATAGATATTCTGCCTAGTCCAATAATGCTCTCTCAATGACAGCAGATGCCAGATGTTTCAGAAAAAGGCACAAAGCCCCTACAAGGCAACTAATTCTGAAAAATGATTTTGTGATTTATGTAGCCTGAAAATGTGTATTGCTTTCAATGCACTCTATATTAAATTGTGTTGTTGTGCCGAGACAGCAGCCATACTGTTCTGAATATTGCTGCAGTTTGTTACAGAATATGCATATTTTGATCCTGCTATGTCTTGCTGTTTTCTTAACATGATAGCAAATTGTTTAAATTCAAAACATATCTTTTGATATTTGTGGATGAGGCACAACATAAACAAGTTTGCCAAATTCTCAAAGACAGTGTAATTTTGGAAACATTGGTGATTGATGTAATCTGAAGACTGATATATTTCCCATTTTCATTCATCAGTAATACTAATTGCATTCAGGAGAAAAAAGGTCATTCAGCAGTAACACAAAATGAAGAAGGTCTACCCTGAATGGAGATAGAATTTCACATTTTATAAATAAAGAAACTATACAGATGGACTCAAAGCCAGAAATACAAACATCTTTTGTTCGAGATGCACATGGATAAATGCAAGACAATAAAGTGTCATCTTCTCTTAAACATGACTAATTAAAAGTCAAGAAATTAGTTACTAATTTACATATGCTAATATATATATGAATTTGATGGAACTACCCATTTATTTTTAAATAAATAAATGGCATGTTGTATCATCTCAAATCCTCATGTAATTAGTTTTCATCCAGCAAAAAATAACATTGTTCCATTCACACACAAGGAAGTTTTCTTACACTGCCTGCAGGATTTTATGACTGTCAATCCTATTGAGAGTCCAAAATAATGTTCTGATATACTTTTCTGTTTCTTGTATCACATTCCTAAGGTAATTTCTTGGGAATTTCTTTAAGCTTGGAGCAGTTGGAAAGCATGAGACTGGATTTAACTGTAAGATACACATTAATATAAATTAGCTGAACAGGAACTGGCAAGTTGTTTTGTTGTTTTTTTGGGTTTGTTTTTTGGGGTTTTTTTTGTAACTTGATAGCTTAAGTACACAGTCAGATTAAATGAATTCATGAACACACATACATTTTTGTACTGTTTGTTTTTAATGTAATTTATTGCAAAAATCAACCAAGACAAAATTTACTAGTAAAAAAATGAAACAACTATCCTGTTCCCTCCTGAACTGCAAATTTACACTTTCTGAAAGTCTAGAAGGGCCATTTTTTCACTTTATTTCACTTGGCCAGTCTTCCTGTCATTCTATCTAAAACAGGTCTCCCTGTAAAGGTTCCAAAATATTTGAATAACCTTTGAAAACTGCTTGCTTTCAAACCACTGGTTGAAGTCACATCTCTCAGCCTAATCACAATAAGGTATTGGATGCAGTAGCAGAATAGTGACTATGTGACATATCAGCCAGTACACTTTTGAGATGGAAGTATTTCTTTTTGTGAGATGGTGATAATGAAAAGTCCTTGCCCATGTTTAATACTGGTTAATAAGGTAGCATATCATATATATCATATATACTTCACTTCGTGCATCTTATAAAACTCATTCTCCTCAACAGAACATTATTATGATTTGGTATCTTTTTCCTCAGTAGGAAATACACTGAAGTGAATTGAAATAACAATCTTCAAGCTGTTTGTCAGTGAAAAACTTCTCATAAGAAAGAAGTTAAGTATTTTCCCCATGTGTATTGAGCATGGGATGACAAAAATAGCCTTAAATTGAAGCAAAGGAGATTTTAGACCAGACATAACAAAATAATTTCCAATGTCCAGAAAGATAAACACTAGCCTAGGTCACCTGTGAAGAGTGTGAACTATCTACCATTGGAAGATTTTAAGGTTTGGGGTAAATTTATCACAGGATTTTTTTTTAATCCAAGGCCACTAGTTATTTCCATTACCCTCAGATATCACTCCTCAAACTATTTTAAACACATATGACAAACAGTGATTTCAAGATCTGAAATAAATGTGGTATAATATTAATTCTTTTTAATAAAGATGTAGAATTTCAAAAGAAAAATAGACTATTCAATTTTCCTGCAAGTCTTTAGGTAAGCAGAGTATGTGACCTTGAATAATATAACAATTACAGCCATTTTTACAACTAGTACCATTATTAATATATAGTTACAGAAAGATTAATATTAATTCTGGGATTATTGAAGTGAAAGTTATTTGTTCATAATTTTGAATTCTGTGTTTTGCAGAATTACATAAAAATAGATGTATAAACATTACACAGACTCAGAAAACACCTTCTGGACTGAAATTACAGGAAAAGTTAGGAAAAAATTTAGTTTGTTAAGACAAAAGAGATGTTAATCTATCTCGTGACTGATTGATTTTTGTAGAGAACCACAGATGTTAATAATTAAGGGAAAAAAAAAAAAAGGAAAAACAAACAGGCTGACAAAGACATTTAAATACATATGAAAGACAGAAAAAGAAAATATGAGTATTAAGCAGGTAAGTAAAATGCATTATGTACTGCAATAACAGTCTTCCCATCTTTTCAAATAAGTTTCCAGATCTTGAGATCTAGAGTTTATCCTTTAGAACCCTTGATAAAATAGAATTGAAGTATTTGTAATATGTTTGATGAGACTTTAAATTATCATTTTAATTTCTCATGGAAGGAGTAACACATTACTTTTCTAAGTTAACAGACATAGTAAAGAAAATGGATGCAAGAAAATGCTTGAATCATGCTCAGCTTTGTTGAGGAAGTACAGAAACTTCATTTGAAACACAGGGAATGTCAAAATATAATGACTATATAGAAGGAATGAGCACAATTAAGAAATCTCAGGAATACTTTATAGTTATATAGAATTTTGAAACAAACTATTGTTATCACCTATGCAAGATATGCATTATTTTTCAGCTTATTTTTCTCTGATTAAAAAGAAAACAGAAAAATTAGGAGTGCAATACAAAATGCAGGAGAGATAAAAAATCTACAAATAATAATAAAGGAAAAAAATTGACATTGCTTCATTGAAAATTATCCTTATAATAGATAAGATATAGATATACTCTATCTCCATTTCAGTTCCATTCTGTCTTTATGGCCAGATGGAGTTTGAATCAAGTACCTATCTCACAAGTAAACTAAGTTAGCAAGTTCTGTGTTTTTAACTTTACAATCCCTAAAGCTTAAAAGAACAACAAACACATCATCAATTTAAATTCAACTCTGAACCCACTGTTTTTTTTACTGTATCTGGTGTTTAGGGGGCAGGGTGGAAATTGGGATGGGGTTATTGTTATTATTACTGTAATCTTTTGTCCTGGTATTACTGTTCTTTCTGACATATTAAAATCAAACTAATTAAAAGTCATCTCAACCCTTACAATAAGGAAATATAACAGTTATTTGTGGAAAACCCATAGGTAAACAAATACACAAGTGTATGTAAAATATGTATATATAAATATATATGCCTCTGTCTCCCTAATTAACTTGCGATAACAAAGAATGAAATACATTTTCCAAGTGAAATTTGAGGAATTAAAGGAAAAGTGTTTAACTATTCTCTCAGATATACCTAGGCTTCCGTTCTTGTCATGATCATGCAACAAATGGTGCAGTTTGACACTGATAACATTTGTCTCAAAGCTTTGTCTTAGATGGAACAATAAGTAACAGTAATGAGAAACTGTTTTTCTGATACAGACATAGAT
>VXAU01005060.1:47134-61004 GCA_013399695.1 Formicarius rufipectus | reverse complement strand
CAATATGGGGGTTTATTTCCCTTCCTGGCTGTCTTTCACATGTAATGTCATTTGTTTATCATCTCTTATATAATGTGTATTAGAAAATCTTGATGAGAAAATCACCTTTTAAAAGTAGTAAATTTTTCTGTAGCCTAAGGGTAGCAGCAGCCTAAAAATTTACTCTGGTTCCTCTTAGTTGAAATAATAATTTATTTCGTACCTAAATTATTGGTGTTTTTTATCACATAGTGATACAACAGTGTGCTTTGATCTCATCCTCTTCCTTGTCTGTTTGGAGTGTAATCTGTGGTAACCAGCATCCTTCATTAACGTCAGAATTGAGTATTTAAGTTGCTTTCTTTCCCAAGTGACACCTCCATTGAGAGAAAGAAGGAAAGATATAAGTAATGCAGCAGATTCTCCTGGTAACAGGAATGCAATCTAACTTTGCATTTGATGGATGGTGATTCACTTTCCTTGTGGACTAGGGACTGTCACCCATTTAAAGCATCTCTACCTAGATGGAGTGCATTAAAGACAGTATAGAGAAACTATTTCTTTTTCTTCGCCTTTCCCCAGACCTAATGAATGATGACTTCAGTTCTTCAGCCTATTAAGAGGAAGAAAGAAAAAGAATGTTTGATTCCTTCAGGTAAGTCCTCTGATTCTGTTTGTGTTTGAAGTTCATCCACAGAATGTGAGAACACGGACTTGACAATGAACTTTACCCAAGGATCACTTCAAGGCCAGTTTAGTTATAAAAAGTAACCTTCTCTCTCCCACAAACAAATAAAACAAGAAAATTAAGGGTAAAGGAATGAGAGGGACTGTGAAAGGAAGGTGTAAGCTATCAGTGTTCTTCAAAAGGACACTGAAGTTTTTACTCCAGGAAGAAAAGAGTCTCACTTCTGTTCCATACTGTCATATTATTTAATTCTGTTAAGTGTATCAAAATATATTATTCTGGATGTTCTCAGTCTCAGCTAATAAACTATTTTCATTATGTAGACTAGTCACAAATGTTTGATAATGTCATATAGTTAATAGGACTTGACTTCTTTGTGTTTCCCTTAATATCTTGTGGCAGATAGTTCATAAATGCATCCCCACTTGAAATTTACTACAATAAAAGGTACAGCAAAAAGAAAAATAGTCAGCATAAAAGTGACGTATTTACTTGTTTTCTATTCTATTCTACTCTATTCAGGACCACATATTTATGTAATTTTGCTGCTCTCTTGTACCAGATAATGATAGTAGAAATAGTTATGTCTTACACATAGATAATACTTGCTTTAATTATTTTTCAATTTTTTTCTCTGGTTTCATTGCCTAGCAAGAGAGTTCTCTGATCTTTTTCATCTGTTATCCAGAACTTTAAGTGTGCTTTTTTACCTTAACACTGGAGTATATATATACATTGTAAACATAGTACAGAATCACACCTGCCTAAAATGTTTTGGAGTTTTTGCATGAGAAGTGGAAAGAATTTTAAAAAATTTAAAAAAAACCCAAAACACACACACACACAAAAAAACCAAAAAACAAACAAACAAAAAACCAACCAAACAAACAACAACAACAAAGAAACAAACAAAAAAACATGTTTACATGGGAGCAACAGAGAAAAAGGAGGATAAGTAGAGTTCACTGCTTTTTAAATTAAAGTTGTGTGTAGTTAGTCAGGCAATACTGAGGGCGTTGTTTTGGTTTTGATGTTTTGTTCATTTAAATTTTGTTGTTAGTTTAGCTTTTTTGTGGGGGTAGCTTGCCTCTTTAAAAAGCTTTTTCATTCCCACTTCAAGAAAATATGTTGTTCTTTTGTGACTGGAAAAATAATGTTTATAAAGGTCTTTATCCTTATACAGTTACCAAAGGCTACAAATGAAGGAAAATTCTATGTAAATGTCCTTATTTAAGTATAAGGATTTAATTTTTAAAAGGATAGTTGTTGTTCAAAGGATTCTCATTGATCCTTGTCAATCCACTTAGAGCATTTACTGCACTGTTTCAAGTATATGTAGCACACCAGGTGAATCAGTGAATTTAGCATATTGGTACAAACATAGGATTGCAAAAATTTCTTTTAATTAGTTCAAAAATATTCGTACAGATTATCTGGTAAGTTTTCAATAGCTATAATTGTGCAGGTCACCTGAAAAGACTAGCAAAATCCACCTAGTCTCTATTGCACTGCCTGGATCATGCAGTGTCCATTGTGAAATGAATATAAGAATCTCCAAGCACCTGTCAGGATTTTTAGGGAATGGCTCTCTCTGAGCTAAATTCCAGCTCTGTATTAGTGGGAAATGATGCATTTGGCATGTGTACTTGTCATATGCGAAAGCCAGTAAACAGCTGGCTTGAAGCTTCTTCCTCTTCCTAGGTGTTATTTCAGAGTTATCAATTCCCTTCCCAGCTTCCCTTCCCTTTGTTGGTTAAAGTCTTGGCTACCAGAGCTCACCACAGTAACCACCTGTCCCTAATAATTCCTTCAGTTTGTGAAAGAATAGCAAAATAACTAGTCATTTGGACTATTTGTGTACTGAATTAAATAGGTGCTCACGTGTACTGAAAAAATCACCTTAAAATTGCATTATTGTTTTACTGCAATTTTAAAATGGTCATTTCAGATGAGAGTTTTCTCACTGCTCTACTATGACCTGTTATTTTATGTATCCTTGTATGCACTCAACTTCCTTTAACTGTCATGTGACTCAGTTATCTGCACAGCTATTAATAAATTCATGGTTATTGCCCACATAATTATGAAAACTGGAATAAATGTGAAGAGCTTTTGCAGTTGTCAATAACTGAGGGCTCTTGACTCTGAATCAGGTGCCACTGATGACTGCCACACGGTCCAAGCACATAGTTCAAGCTATAACACAGATGTACCACTCCCTTGTATTAGTTCAGACATGTGCAATCCTTCTTTACCAAGGCAACCTCGAAATTGCCATGACATGAATTTTTCTTTCTCAGGTGACACACTTTTCATAGGGAAGGAACATCTATTGACAGCTGCATTGACATAGAATTGTGTAGGGCTATATGCTACAGAAATTTTAGATTCTCTGTGTGTAATAACTCACAGGAATCATTTCTGAACTATTTTTCTGTTTGTTTGGATGGTTTTGAGAGTCAAAGTATTATTCATTTTGCCTTTCTCTTTGCTGTTTCCCTGTCTAGTGCAAAATTTCAAGTAATCGACGTCATCCATTCCTAAATCTGTAATATTGACTGACCTCCTCAAAGCCAAGCAACAAGTCCCTCCACAATTCCATTACCAAACAAGCCTACAAAGTACTCCGTGATCAAAAGTAAGAATCAGGAGGCTTGGAGCTAATTAAAACTCAAAGGATCTTCAATGTCTTCCTTAGCATATTCTATGTGACTTTAACAACTAATAACTATTTCAATGGGACAGTATTTAACCAGAGATCTTTGTAATCCTTAATATGTATTTTTCTAGTTAATTATGTGCAGTGTGAATGTTTGGTTGTATTTCTCTCCACTTCCATGTTTCAGTTCCAACCCTCAGAACTCTGGGCAAGGTCGATTTCCTGTCCAACTAAGGCATTAATTTTTATTTTCAAAAAACTTGAATGTTTTGAGGAAATTATTAAATCCCTGCCTCTTAAGTCACTCTTTAATAATGAGTCTTACTTATGACTAAGGAAGGAACTGACTGCAAAACATCTGTCTCAAAATTATATCCATGATTATGGAACTGATATTTTTAAGCTTGGCTTTGTATTGCATGTGCATAATCACATGGGATGCAAGAATGAACAGCTGGTCAGTAATATTGTTTCTTCCTGCTCATTATCTAACTCCTTCTTTAGAAGGGACGTGCTTAATGTTTGCCTAGTCTCCTAGCAGATCATCTAAGCAAGAAGTTACACTGACTGAGGTTCTCACTTTCTCTCTTAAAAGAGTGAAAAAAGCAGTCATTCACAGTATTCACTGGAAGTACTCAATACACAGCACACTGTAAGAACTGAACCCATATTCAACTTATTTTTGAAATATCTATTTAATTTCTAAAAACTAGGCAGAGACTGAAGTCAGTTGAAAGGCCTTAAAATAATGCCTAATTTAAACCTGCAGTAAAACTTCACTCTTTTATTCCCGGGAATCTCCTTGCCTTTCCCATAAGAGTTGAAATATTCTGATATTAAGGCCCCAGAGTAAATCTATCAAAGACATCAAACTCCAGTTTATGCCGCCCTGGACAGAAGGAAGTGCTGATACCACTAAACCAACTGAATCCTGATTTTCCACAGGGATTTTCCACCAGCACTTTTCAGCTTAATTTTTATGTTTATTTTATCTGCATTTTATTTTCACCACTTCTTGCCCTCATGAGATACACTGGGATAGAGACTAAAGTATTTAAATAATAAACTCTTTAACAAGAGAAACATTATCCTGTTACTCAAGATTTTTTTGTGATTGAGTCACTTTGTCTTGAGTTTTGAGGCAGATACTGTGAAGTTTTTCAACAGTATGTATGTAAAGATGAGAACCTTTTTAATAACATGACTCCCAACTTAGTCTTGATAAACAAATTCATCAGTGCTGTAAAGTTATCTCAGAAAATGCAGTTTTGGAGCAAAAAGACTTACCTTAGGATGGAAACCATTACCCATACTAAAGCAAAAAGGATAGTACTTTTAATATTTTAAAACTACACCTATTGTGAAACTTCTCACTGATTTTACAAAATATTGCTAATTTGTAAGGATGGATCCACATCATAAAAATTGAAACCAAGCATATTACAGATTGAAAAATGAGGATTTCTATGCATTGCCAAAACAAATTATTTTGACTTGTTTTAAAAATATATGGAGGCTCCTTCAAGCATTATCATGGATAAGTCATTATAAGACTTGCAGGTTCATACATCACTGCTCTTTGCTGTCAGTATGAAAAATAGGACTTTTTGTTTACTTAAAAAATTGAAATGCCATGATTCTGCTGTTGAAAAATGAGGTGGGAAAAGGAGTGTCCTCCCATTTTTGAAAAATGTATTTTTTATTGAAGCAAAAGAGAAAGGAGGAGAAATACATAATGTGCATTCAGGGAAGTAAACTGGTCTCTATTGACAAAGGATAAAGAGCAATAATAATAGCTGGGTCATTGAAGAAAAAGTGTCCAGGACCAAGTATGGACCTGATGAAAACATGAGTCAAAAATTGAGGTCTCAGCCTACAGCAGACCCGCCTTTGAATACCAATAGATACATAATTAATAAAGGCATGATGAAATAAGATTCATGTTTCATCATAGAGTAAGACTCCTCAGCCAGAATGCATCTGTTAATAATATAAAAATCCCTTCTGAAATGAGAGTTTAATAATTCTCATTCATGCTTTAAATAGTAGATCACAGCAATAAATCAGCATTATGATTTTAGGGGGTACAACTTATGAAATATAATATATCGTTTCTGGCATTTCATTTACTGTAAAATCATTTTTTAAATATTCTGTAATATTCATTCTCAGAGGGAGATTGATCAAATAATCATGCAAATACTAAAGTACAGCCTGCATTAANTGAATTTGCATCCTTTTGTTTCTTTCTTTGCTATCAGTTTCCTATAGAAAACATTAGTAAATACTGAGTGGTATACAAATCTTGACATAACTGCATTGTTTTGCTGAGGTAAAACTGCCAATACTATCTAAAATAAACAAACAAATAAATAAATATAAATAAATAAATAAATAAATAAATAGATATAAATAAATAAATAAGTAAAGGGGATGCACAGTATTGCTGAGTTTTCCAAACAAAGAGTTTTTTCTTAGGCAGTTTCAAGTGCAGACAGAAATGAGAAATGTCATTATCAGATGGTGGGACTTCCACTAAAAGATGCCCATGATGAAACTATTTCCCACCTTAAGAAGAAAGGTAAATTCTCTACATGAATCTACTTCAATAATGAATAACTGTAATTTTAATATTTATAAAGTTCATGCTTCTACCACTAATACCAGAATAAGTCAGTTAATCAAGTTGAGCAATTAGTGGTTCCTCCAATCTCATGATGGAAAGCAAAAAAACCCAAAAATGATAATCAAGTTCTTAACCAGTGTGAAGGAGAAAGAATACTCCAGAAAAATTCAAATCTTTGTTCTGATACAGGTAATGAGCAAATTATTACATTCACTCACCTTCCATGGAGTTATCTAAAAATTTAAATTGACATTTTTAAAGAAAACATTTTAGTTTAAACATTTAAACAAAAAATGTGACATTTCCAGAATCCTGATTATCTTTGTAATTAGTGAGAAATACTGTCTGAATCTATCACAATTATTTTTCTCCACAATTGACTTTATTTATAGTAATTATGTACATTATAAGATTAAAGAAACATATTCTACTATTAGTCATCTGTTACACAATAGATATTAAGTTCAAAGGCGAGCATTAATAATGACTAAAATACAACATATGAGTAAGGTTATTATTGTTTCCCATGTCTTTCTCCTGCCACACCCTACGTGGATGCATTAGTAGGCTGAAAACATTAGTTCAAAGACCTTATGTACTAGTTTAGAGTTAAACCGGCAGAAGAAATGAATCCAACTCAGAATGGGATTGCAAGTCAGAATAACAATTTAATAAAAGATCACAAAATACACCGATACAGAAGGAAAATTTGTTTGTACCACAAAAACACCAGATGTACAGCCCAGCACAGTGGGGCACAAGCAGAATGGAGCTCACCAACCTCTGTGCTGAGTACCACATAGCCGCGCCCCGAGTTTAAATTAAAAAGAAAACAAGGAACGAACCTGCTGGTGAAAATGATGGTGGCAGTTTCAGTCTGGTCAAGGCTCTGGTTCTCCTCTGGATCTGAAGAGACTCCCCAGTCCCAAACTCCAAGCTTATATCCACTTGGGCTCAAATGGGAATGCCCACTCCCTCTCCTTGGGCAGAGACTTTCACCTATTGGTGATTTACTCTGTGAGGTGAACAATGGCATATTTTTGGCATCCCTGATGGCCCATTAGCAGATATGACCCCTCAGGTGGGTGTGGTGGCAGGAGAACTTCCTTATCTCTCAGAAGTTCCTAAACACCCAGGTTGTAGCCTGAGAGGTTGGGTGTGCCTTAGACAATTGCTGCAAATGTGCCATTGTGAGCATTTCATGGGAAAAATTACATAAAGGGTTTAGAATACACACCCACACAGTGACAAACTGATCCTGGCTACTAAAACCAGGACACCTTATAAGAAAACCTGCTTCTGATGAAACTCACCCCAACTTAAACACACAGAGGTATCAATTTTATACTAAAGATTAAGTACCTACCCATTCTTAGGAGGTTAGAGATTAGATGATCACCAAGAGGATTAATATAGGGGTTTTATTTTCTTAGTTTATATTGTTTTGTTTTGGTCACGGCGAACTCACAGAACACACACATTGTTCTGTTTAGATGTTCAGGCAAGGAAAAAAAAGAAGTTCGAGAAAATTAAACTACATACTACTAAATGGATCGGTGTTACTCAACAGCATGCCATAAACTTTTTACTACTCGGAGCTTGCGGAAACAAAGTGAGAAAGAGTTGAGCATGAATTTGTGTATCAAGGCTAAAAACAAATCCTTTAAGGCCCAGGAGAAGCAGGGCATTTGCTCTGGAAAATAGTGAGGCTTAGGTGTTAGGATTCAAGTCAGAGGAGAGACCCATACTTGGCAGATTCAAAATTCTCATAGGCCAAAAAGAAGTGGGTAATTGGTTTAAATTTTCTTTTAGATGGAAAGCCTATAAAAAGGAGATGTGTAGAAAATATCTGACAATATAATAAGCAGGAGGAAGATGCTGCCCTCTTTGAAGTGTTTGTGCTGATTTAAATGGAACTCTCATCTTCTTAGAGAACTGATAGTGAAACTGGTAAAGAAATGTTGTATTGGTATGGTTGTGGCCCTGAATGGTCTAGCTCACATAAACATGACCAAACACCCCAAGGTACTACTGTATTCAACATAAAATTATGTCTTATGCAAATTCCTCTTTGGCTTTTCTTGAAGTTCCAGGGATATGCACAGGTCCAGAAAGTCTCTGATAAACTTTAGAATAAAAAAAAAAACCAAAAACTTAACAGTAGCACAAAATAATAATGTTAGAAAAGAATATTTGGCATGTGTGTACATATTCCTTAAAAACTATGTCAGCTTCCTTCAGGTAATTTTATTAACATGTTCTGTTGATTTACATTATCTTGTCTCAGACAGAAAGAGAGACAAAAAATAATCAGACATCAAAACTTCAAAACCGGCATCTTGTTTTGCCAAATTTCTTTTTCTCAGCAAACTGAGGCCTGCGTAATCATCAAAGGAACTATTATACTTGAACATTCCTACATTGTCATTAAACCAGTGCAAGTGGGATGGAAAGAACTTCAAAAAAGACTGTATTTCCAAAGTATTGAACCAGAGCTATGTTATTGGAATTCAGAAGAGCAATGGAGATTGCAAGACAGCTATGCAACTTTATCCTTTGTGACCACACACTTGCTTAAGTGATAACTTATTTACCAAGAGAATATTGGATTCAGTCCCTGCCCCAGCTCGTGTTGCAGGCGTGGCTGCAGTGCCACGTTTGTGTCATTTGGTACCACTCGGCCATGGAAAAATGAACGTCAGGAGTAAAGGGGGTGGGGCCAGTTCAGCGCACACTGTGCCTCACCTAAAAAATCTATTGTGCAGGCTTATCCCAAAATCTTCATTCACAAAGTCTAGCCAACAGCAACAACAGTTGATTTCAGTAAATCTATCCATAGTGAACCCAAGAATTTTTAAGTTTATCTGGATTATCCTTAACAAACTATTCTTGTGATTGAAGAAATAAGCTCAGCTGACTCTGGGCTTCTAACCAAAACTGGAAATCACTTCAATAAACACCCCTATGAAAGGTGTGCTTAGGAATATCAGTGTATTGTAAATACTTGTATCAGGCAGGTCAATTACAAGCAATTTAATTTGGATAAGTGTGGAAAAAAGGCACCACCACCATCACCAGAAAACAAACAAACAAACAAACAAACAAACAAACCAAAACAAAAACACAAAACAAAACAAACAAACAAACAAAAAACACACCAAAACCTAACAGCAACAACAAAACACAAAAGTAAACAAACAAAAACCTGCTAAATAGAAAATTAATTTATATATACATTATGTCTCCTTTTTTGTCCTCTCATGTTAAGCTTCCCTGCCATTTTTTCTTTTTATTTCTTCTTTTTTTTCTTTTTTTTTTTTTTTTAGAAATGCCTTTTGTCTCACTAATTTTTATTTTTAAACATTAAAAATACTACAGCAATGTCATACCACCTGAGAACAGTCCCACATATTAACTCCTCCTGCAAGTGTTCAAGTTTCTGCCTTGGAAAGTCAGTGTAGTTTCACTGATTTTCATGATTATGAACCAAAACTTTTTTTTGCATATCACACAGAATTAGATTAACCATCACTAATAGTTTGTGATAGCACCAAAATACTTGGTTTGATTTTTAATATATATCTGTTTCTCCATGTAGCCCTCCATCACTTTCAGTTGCCATTAAGCCTCTGCTATACTATATCCACTAGCAGAAAAAAGTGAGTTACAAGTTTCATGCTTCATTATATATATATTGCTCTCAGTTTTCTGTGTCAAATACTGATTCCAGAGGTAATTACAGTCAACAGGGCATAGTGTAGTGATGCTGTCAGGAAGACCAACCACCAGTTAGTTGTTCCCACAACAGCTCACCTGGGACAGCCCACACCTGTGCTGCATTAAGATGGATATACATCTTGGTATTCAGGTCTGTGTTTGCTGTGCAAATCCCTTGGGAGAAGGATAAACTCCGCCAGCACACTGCATTGGAGGAGGCTGCGGGTATCTCCCTCTGGGTGCCAGTGAGGACCTTGCCTTTCTTTACATGTACTCAGGGAGCTGTCTATGTGAACAGCTGCTTTACCAGCTATGTGACTGGTTTACTCAAAAGAAAATACTGTAATAACTCATGTGACTGAACCTGGAGAAAACCCTTCTGTGGATGGGGACTGGATGCTGTCCTGCACTTGGTCAGGGCCCTGTTTGATGGCACTGAGCCCAGAGCTTCTACCACCCAAAGGGATATAGGCTTACATATGCTATCCTCTCATCCCATTGTTAGCCCACTAAACAGTATTTTATATTGTAAAACCAGTTGAACACTGTTTAAAATTCTACCTTATGGAGCCTGATTTCCTTACAGGAATTGCAATGGATCAGACCCTCTTGGTGTGAAATAGACATTGGGTAAAACTGCAAGGTGGAAGACTCCAGCTTTAGTCAGCTCACACAGATGAAAGTTCTTAAGTTAAAGTAGAGGGTCAGACCACTGGTACCCTAACTTTCCTTAGGAAAAAAGAAAAATCCACTTACTCATAGCAAATGAACTTATGGTCTGTAGAAATGGATTTTTTCATGTCAGTCAAAAAGGACCTACAATAATGTGGTAGGTGAACAAAACTTTGAATATAAACACAACTTGTAGTAAAATGACAGTTTAGGAGGAGCAGTGTTTATTTTAATGTCTATACTTCATCTTTTTCATCCTTATTTTCAAAATTATTTATTATCAGTAGCTCCAGTAGAAGTCCAAAAGAAAAATATTTATTTAATACCTTTGAATTGAAGTCCTTTCTATTGTCTCTGTTAATTGTATTGTGAAAATCTGTATTCACTAATAGCAGGTTCTTTTAATTTTATGTTATCAGAAGTATAATTTGTTGTATCTAAGTCCCTTGCAGTGGAAATGGTAAGTAACAAAGGTTACTGAGATGTCTGTAGAAAGAGCTAATAAAAATGGTAAATTTAATATAATTTTTTTCACCCTCAGTATAAGACTCATTACTGTATATAATTCTCTTTCAAGTCTGGATGTTGCAACAGAGATGAGCAAAAAGTTGTTTGTTTTAAGCAACAAATATAATTCATAAAATTCATCCTATATTCACACATTAGTGCTGATGAAGGCATTTTTGCTGTCATTGTTAGAGCAGACTAGAATAATTGTTAAGTACCTTTTTCAGCATTTGTGAGTGGCAGTAGAAAAGCTGTATCTGTTCATTGTGGGCATAGTTGCTTATTCTTCATGATGCCTTCAACTGTGCAATAAAACATTTAATCAACCAGACCTAGTCTTTGACTGTGGATGAGGACTAATACTGTATATCATGGTATACAGTAGAAAAGAGCAAATGCAAATATACTGTAGATTCTCCGTTAAAGGCTGAGGAAGGGTATCATGTTTGGGAAATAATAATCACAGATCCACATTCAAAGTCCAAGACCGAATGTCACTGGCTCTAATATTAAGTTGATAGGACTCAATTCAAAACTAATGAAAAATGCAATAACGGAAGAGGGAGTCATTAAGAATCATTGCCCTGTGGTTATATTGCTCATCTGAGAAATCACACAGGTTGTACAGAGATATCTACCCAGTCATTTATTGATTTTTTTTTATTATTAAATAAATGAAAGATGAAACTGCTGAACTAATCCACAGTATCACACAAACATAATCACATATATCAGACATACCCTACCTGTCTGTCAAAGCAAAGTAAACTTACTAAAATATGCAAGTTACCATTGTTTCTGAGAGATTTAAGACAGGATTTGCAGGACAGTGTCCCAGGATTATTTTACTGTGGCTTTCTACTCATTAAAATAGCGTATTCTGTAGCATGTCTTTCTTAACCTGTTTTGTTTCATAAACATGACCACATTACAAGAGTACATGATTCTGACAACATCTAGAAAGATGATTTCTTATGACTCAGTTAATTTCATATATTTGGGTCCTCTGCAATTTAAATACATTCTCTTACTTGTGTCATTTTGATGCCTGTTGGGTTTTAAAGAGTTTATTATTAAAGATATTAAATTTATCATCAAAGAATTATTTTCTTAATTTAATTGGACTATATTTGAGGAAAATTTCATTTAGTAGACATTGTTTCATCTGCAATGTGGACCCTTTTTTCTGTTCTGAGCAACAGCAATGCCAAATGGGATACATCAGAACATTTCTTCTCAGTAATGTCAACAAGTGTTGTCTTTGCCTCTAACCTATAGAGAAATAAGAATTTGAGGGCTGATTTATTGAACAGAAAGCATCTGCTTTTTATAGACTTTCTGAGCTTTTCAGAATGTTATTTAAAATTAATTGAGGAAACAAGAGATATAACTATTTAGATAAATTTCCTTTAAATAGTCACTAACCTCTTTTGAAGCTCAATTTGTGGTCTCTGAGTGTATAAAGAAATATAAAAATTATGGCTTCATTGATAATGATCTCCACATTCTAATGTTTTCTTTCTTGTGGTATTTAAAGCCTGAGACACTCAGAGGTAACTTGTCTGCCTTCATTGCTGCTAATATCTCCCATGTTGTACAATGTGGCACCAGAGATCTAAACCCCACCATCTTCTTTTTGAATGGTATTTTAAATTAAACACATATTTTCAAAAGATAGAATCCTGCTGTGCATGTGGATAGGTTTTTGCACTTTCATTAGACTACGAATATACTTACCTAGCAACTTACATACATGATCACCTGCACAGCCATGGTAGATTTGTCACTCAGATATTTATTTTTTACTAAATTTTGTCACATGGACATTTTGAAATACCAAATTAATTAGAAGCTCTATGGCTTTGTAGTAATTGGCAAATGACTGAGGATTTTTGCATGACAGTAAGGATGTTGTGTAGTTACCTAAGAACCAACCTTCAGTGAAATTTACCTAAGTCTATTAAGCTATAGTGCTATAGTCTTTTATTTATCTATCCAGAGAACACAAACAGTAGTAATACAGAGGTAGATCACTAAGCTTTGATAAAGAGTTTTCCAGATCATAAAACATTCCTGCTTTTTCTTCTAACAGATTATAGGTGTCATAGCATTTGGTATGAAATCTTTAGAAGATTTGACCCATATGGGTCAAAGTTGATACGCGATTATATTTTAGATGCAGTGGATCCAAGCAAGATTCATTCAGTAGTATACACCTTTACAGTCCTCTGAAATATCTCATCCCCTTTAAGGAAAGAGGTCTTCAATGGAAGTTTCAGACTTGAGAAATTGTTAAATTAATAGGGTTTTAACTTCACCATGAAAACTTTCTTTTTTTTTTTTTTTCAAATTTGCCTCATCTTTAGGTTGTCTTACAGATCTTAGAAATATATTAATGTTGACTTCTGAATGTTATATTTACTTGCAATGTCATGAATTCATGTTTAAATTAAAAAGTCAAAATAGAAAAATCACTGAAACAACTGGATTTTAATTTTATATTAATGCTTAATCTTATAACCTCAGAAAACTAGAATTATCTGATAAAAGCATAGAACAAGGTTTCAAAAGTGTCAGGTCTTTGAAATATATGACTGACTTAGTCATGTGCAACATTTCCTTTGACATTCTGTTATTCTTCACCTATTGATGCTTTCTGGTTGTTTTGTGGGGAAGAGAGTTTGGGTTTTTGCAAGGTTGGTTGTTTTTTCTGTTGAGGTTCAGTGGTGAGTACTGACAAACTCAGACTAAATTTTTGAAGAAGTAAAAATAAATGGAGGAAAAAGTGAGAATAATGGTTTAAATGGGCAACAAGACAGAGAACAGAACTGGAATACTCCCACAACTGCACCTAAATACTCAACACAAGTTGAATCTTCATTTGTATTCTTTATAGCTGCTATGTACAGAGAAGAAGATATTTCTATTCTTGTTAATTTCCCCTTACTGATGTAGATGTTAGAATCCATATATATATTGGATATATTTGATCACTGCATAGTCATTGGTTTGTTCTTTTCAT
>VXAU01005060.1:35821-47127 GCA_013399695.1 Formicarius rufipectus | reverse complement strand
TTGACAAATTTGATGCTTCTCTTTCTTGGCAGGAGTAGAAGAGTTATTATATATATATATATATATATATATATGTAATAATTTTATTTTAACTCTGTCACTACCATGTTTAATATGTTACTGCATATCTGACCTAAGAAACTAGAATCCATTCAGGGTTTATGTATAGATTGAAAGAAGTTGAAGACATGGGAGATATACAGTGCAAAAGCTGAGAAAGCAGAACTTATAACTAACAGAAGCGTGTTAGCCTTCATGGCTTTGATAACTCACATTTAAATTTCATTCTTGCATGCATTGGCTTCCTATACATTCTGAAGCTGAATTTGAGGGAAATGGCACTTTAAGGTCAAAAGAGTTGCTCATAGACATGGTTGGGCTTTGCTTCTGTACAGTTTTGGAGAAACATCCATATGAGTTACTAGTATTTACCTATATACTTCAAGAAACTGTATCCTGAGCATTGTGGGACAGTGTCATCACTCACACTTGACATGAGATGCTTTATGGGCTAGATGGTATATGCTTATGCTGCAAATTGATCAAACTCAAGTCTAAAAGTTCTTGTAGGGAAGAAAAACCAAAATAATATTCCACAACTGCAGCTTCACATGTTGAGGTAAGGGAAGACATTCACTTTTTGTTAACTTTATTAATTGGTTATAAAATGATAAGCGAGAATACTTTTTAACTGTTTGTTTTTTGTATCTATATGTCCTTAATTAGGGAGACAAAACCCGACATTGATTCAGTATTAATGCCCTGCCTCTCAAAGTAAATCCAGCAATGCAAATGTTTTATCTTTCTGCCTTCTACTTATATTCTTTGCTATCAGGCATTTAATGTGTGTTCTTGGCAAACCCCTGCCTACTTTATTGCCCTTGGTTTTAGTAGTCGTTTTGTTTTATCATTTGATTTTTTCCTTCTTGAGCAGATATATTCTGTAAATAATCAAAATATCAACATTTCCTGTTTGAACATCTGTTGTCCTAAAGTATAAATAATGAAGACTAATTTTTCTTTTTTTTCCTGGATTTAAAAAGGAGAGGGAAAAAAAGCAAAATGCAAAAGGTTATTATACTACTCAGTATTTTCAACATGAGTTACTAGATACTTGCAGGAAATGGACAGAAACATTTGGAACAAATTTTATAAACTGACAGCTCTATATAATATAATTGTTAAGGAGTTTGTCGGGCTTGGATTTATACATGTTCTTGGCATTTGAATACATAATAATATTGAATCATTCAAACTGCTGACATTTAACAAAATAAACTTAAGCAAAATATTGTCTGCCATCATTGCTAAATTTTCCCATAAATCACTTTTAAATAAAATATTCAGCATATGTTGAGCTTAACAAGTTGGCAACTGCTCAGAACAGGACTATGCCAAATTTTTTATTTTATTTGCTTTAATTACGAAAGCAATTCTGATTCAATATTTGCAAACTAACCTAAACCTACAAAAACAACTGTGAAATTGTTTTATTGGAAAGTCGATTTTCTGCTATCTCTGTGGGAGTCTTGAAATGTAATATCAAGGTAGAGAGGTTAAATAGCACCATTTCAATAGCATTATTTCCAATTGAGGGCTTAAGTATGTCTTATATGTACTGATAAAGTAGACTGATCAATAGAAATTTGCCATTAAACTCTCAGATCAGGAAAAATAAATTAATTTTGCCTTTGAATTATATGCAACTGAATTAAACAAATTAGTCTTAACAACATTCTCCTTTTTTTCTTCAATTACTGCTTTGTCAGGTCATCATTCTTAATTTCTCCCTGTGTTATTATACTAACACACTCCTTGGTTTGTATTTACTTAAATCTACATTTCTCTCCTTCAAAAGAATTCTTATTTGGTTGATTATGATAAGTACAAATGGAATAATTTTGGACATTTTTCCCCTCATAATTTAATAAACAGAAATTGGAAAACTGTACAATAGAACAATAAGTACTGCAGATGGTAGCACAGCCATAAAGGATTACACTGATGATGCTATATGAATAACATGCCTAGTTTGATAAAACATTTGGATGGTAAATATCTACTCTGTGAAGCATATTCTTCCATTAAAAATATAGAGAAGCAGATGATTACTTTGACCTTTTATGAGCAAACTGTGTAAGTAGTATTTTTACCCTCTATACAGATGGCTTGACCATCATGGGGATTTTATTTTAGCATTTTTGTGCTTCTTAAGAAGAGTAAGTTATATCATGGCTGTTTGATTACAAGGTCTTCTCATGATACACAGTTGAACTACTAAGGAACTCAGGAAGTAGACAAAATTTTATGTGGAATTGATCGTAAAGTCAGAAAATAAGTCAGAAAATAAGTCAGAAAATAAAAAAATAAAGTCAGACACTACAAAACTGTAATGCAGTTAATTCTCCTAAAGCTTCTTATCATGTGTTATAACCCTATATTACTATGTCTTCCAGGAAGAAATAGCACATAAGTATTTGTTACTTTAGAATTCTTTTTTCAGTTTTACAGCTAGTAAGATTTTCTTATGGACTTCAAGAATATATATATTGATACCTTAAGATCCTTAAGATATGTAACATATAGATTTTTAATAATATAGCTGTACAGTTTCTAACAATTTAAAATAGCAGTTAACAGTTACTGAACCTCTTTTTCTCATGCTCTGTATCAAATCCTTGAAATTCTTGAAATTTTGTTTAATGTTCTTTTCACGAAATAAGATTTTATGGGACACATGTATAGAAGGACCGGGGCAGACCTGAGGGAAGTTCTGGGGGCAGACAATTTTCTGGTTGGATGTATCCATTAGATATGATAATTAATAAGTGTTATAAATTTTATAGGAGCTCTGTGCTGTATCATGTACTTATGTGTTTCGTGTACCTTAATCATAATCATCATTATGGCTAGGCTTTGCAAATGAAGATTTGGGAAGGCCCTACCCACACTTGCTGCAAGGGCACTGATGTGTAAGACCGATGTGAGATAGCCAACTCTGGTGGAAAAAAGGTGTTGCACTAAGACATAGTCAGTGAGGTGCCAGTGCTTGGATCGAGGATGCATCCATGTTGTCTTCAGGCTGTCTTTCTGCTGAAAGATAGTATTGGTGATGGTGAGCTGTTGTTCTGCACAAGACTCTAGCAGGAGGCGTCTGTTGTTACAGTTTCCAACACCATGCTTGCCTAGTACTCCTTTCTAGGCTTCAGAGTTCTTTCCTACTCTGACGTTGAAGCCACCTGGGATTATGATTGTATCATCTGAAGGAACCTTTTGGGTTAGGATACGCAGGTCAATGTACAATTTGTCTTTTTCAACAGAGTCAGCTTGGAGAGTTGGGGCATATACACTGAAGAGGACAACGTGTAACTTGTTGTGTAGTGGGAGGCATAGGGAGATAATGCGGTCGGAATGACTTTTCAACAGGTTTTCAAGTTTAGAGGCAATGGAGTTTCTGATCATGAAACCAACTCCTGAAAGGTGACTTTTGGTTTTGGGTTTGCCTGACCAATAGAGTGTGTAGCTGGCATCATGTTCTTTAAGGCTGCCTACCTCGTGGAGACGAACTTCACTGAGAGCAGCAATGTCGATGTCGAGTCGTGCCAGTTTGTGTGCAGTTAGGGCAGAACAATGGTCAGGATGTCCACTATGCACAGTATCTAGCATGGTTCTGATGTTCCAACATGACAGTGTCAATTTGAACACACTTTTGGAAGCAGATGTGCCTTTGTCCCTTTGTCATGGTTTGACTACATCGGAAGATGCCCATTGGCTGTGGTTTGCCAATCAGGTGAAAGGTGGAGATGAGCTTTGGTTAGGCCACCTTTTCTAGACCCCTCTCCATGTGGAACAAGCAGTGCTTTCCTTGAAAAAGGTTGCTTGGTCATTCAGGATGCTGTTGAACAAGACTGTCACCTCTGGGGTCAGTCCTCAGCGACCAATGTCCTGAACCGCCTGCATGCAGGGTTGGGTCTGCGGCTCCCAGTGCTCCGTAACACCTGCCGTTTTGCCCCTTGCCTGTCGCTGCAGGACTTTGGAAATGTGGATGAATCCCTCAAGCCTGCGCAGTGGATTTTTCAGGTGAGGCACCGTGTGCGCAGAACTGGCCTCACCCTTTACTCCAGAGGTTCATCTGCCAGGGCCCAGCAAGCTTGGACGGTGACAGTGAGGTCCTCAGGATGTAGGTTTGGTTAGAGTATCCTTCTCTTAGGTGGATGGCCTTACAGGGCTAAGCAAGCTCCATCTGCCTGGGTTTGGAGTTAGAGTTGTTCTTCTAGGATGATTGCCGGAAGGTTGACAAGCTCATCCTGCCTGTGGACACACTTTGTCTGACCCTTTAGTTGAGACCTGACTAGCAAGGGAGACCTTGTTTGAGGCATAAATCACTACCAGCATAGCTCACAACCTCAAAAGGGCACGCAAGCTCCTCAGCCACGACAAGAGGCTATCCATGGAGAATAGTGTACCTTAAAGTGTTTTAATTAAAGACCTACTCTCTATTTTAGCTATACTAATATGGACCTGAAAGTTCTTTTCTTCCATTTTAGGCATTGATATGGCCTTAATATATAAAGGACCTCTCATTTATTTAGATACAAGGTGATGTGTGCTTTCCCTTCATACTGAGAGTTAAAAGTTCAACCTGAGTCCTCAAAGGGATAAAGTTTAGTATGTGAGCAAGTGCTCACAAGCTGAACCCCAAACAAAGACAATGTATAGAGTGTTACACTATTAAATGGAGACACTATATATTTCTATTTTACTAGGTCTATTAATGCTTGAATAAATCAAGATGCTATTTTTTTGTAAACCAAACTATTTGTCATAAAGTCAAAGTTGAGAATGATGAAAGATGTGGAAACTTTATAGGCTTACCATTATAAATAAACCTTACACCAACAACTGGATACATTTCACTGCAAGACTCAGGAAAATCTATTTTTAAAACTGAATAAACAATATATGGCCTTAAAGGAAAGAGGCATATTATTACTTAAAATATTTTCACTAATGGAATACCCTATATCAGCATTCTAAGGTGAATTAATTCAGTTTAGTGGTGCAGCATGGAGAATAATGTATCAAACATTAACCTCTCAAGATTTTGTTTCAAATACTTCTAGTTAATAAGTCTCTGCTTTCTACTAAAGTTCGTGGCATAATTCAGTACAGATATTTTTCTTACCTCTTTCTTCACAATAAAAGTTTTTTAATGGGAAAAGTCAAACTGTTAACAAATGGAATGACTAATTTAGATTATGCCATAGTATGCAAATAATTTAAAATGTATTAATAGTCTATGGAATAAAACCAAGTAGATCTGTCATTTTACATCTGCAGTACTTCTTTCAAAGTCAACAAAATCAACCTGAAGAACAGAATACAGGGAAAACCACTACTCCATAATAAGAGACAGACACAGAGCAACAAAAAATCTTTGACGAGTACGTCTATGTGTTCTAGGAAGCACATGTTTACAACATAAAGGAAAATGTGGACCTGCAGTAAGCTGGAAATTACCTTTATCAGCAAAAGGGAACAAAATTATGGCAAAATTTCAAATACTTAATTATTTGTGTTATTTGTACATCCATTACTTTTCATCTGTAAATTCTATATGTAGGAAATGTGTCTTAAATATTTTCAGAATAACCAATTATGCTGGGCAGGAGATGAGACAAAGCTTTTTTTATCATTATGTAGCATAAGTCTCAGTCAAATCCACTACAATCAATTAAATAATTCTCTCTCCTTTTTTTTTTTTAATAATTTTGACCATTAGTTTCCCTCATATCTTATTTAATTATGTAATAGATAACTAAACTTAGATGCTGCAATAATCATTCTTCTGTGCCATAATGCTCCTGCTGAGCACTGAACTGTAATTTGCAATGATGTCCAACCAAAAGAGATCCATTGGTAAAGGCCACATGAAAAACGTCAGTATTCCTACACTTTCTTTGTTATGAAATTGAAAACCTTAAGCCTAAAAGAACTCAAGTGAATATTAATAGCAACAGGGTAAATGAAGAATATGTACAACAGTTCATCAGAAGACAAAAATTATTGTCGGGAAATATACCTTATTCTTGCATAAAACAGTGGGAAAATGTTCCAGAAAAAATGGATGGATACTGAAAACTTCAAAGTTCATCCTTAGTATAGGAGGTGGTATTCAATATTGAGCCTGTTTCAAGATCATAAAACTAAACTGCCTGATTTTCAAAAGAAAAGACTATAATGCTTATTATGGTAGATTTGAAGATACTTTAAGACATTGTACACATGGAAAAATACTCTTTGTGTCATGGGGGATCTATGTTTCTAAGTACCATTCATTTGTTCTATGTTTGGAAATCAGTGCCTTTGTTTGAAGAAAAGTTCTAATCAGCTTATAACTAATTTTTGAACAAATATTAGAATTACTTGAATTAAAACAAGTCACTGGAATGAATTGTACAAATTATGAGCTTGATCTGAATGTAGTCTCTCTTTTTTTTTTTTTAATTTTTTTTTTTTTCAAATCTACTACCACTTGAATTTAAATGGAATTTTGTTTCTGAATGCACAGAAGAAAATATTAAAAACATTGTATTTATTAAAAGAAACTGAATTTTCCTGTCCATTTTGTTCATTTCACATATGAAAGCTCTTAAAATCTTAACTTTCATTGTCTGTAACAAATGTGTTTAGTACTACAGTATTCAGCTTTATACATTTTGTTCTTGTGACTGTATTTACATTTTAAGAAAAATCTAGAAAGTTAGCCACAACTACGAGATCTCTAGTATAGCACTCACTTATAATTATGTATAATTGGACAAGGACTGAGACATTTTCCATTTGATTCTAAGACCGATGATCAACATTTCTTTTAATGTCTGGAGATGAAGTGAAAATCCTCAGCTATTTAAACTGTATTGAGTTCCGACCAGCATAATAAACTACTTTAAAAATACCCTCTTCTCACCATGAATGCTGGTCTGGCTTCCATAAGGAGTTTTCTTTGCAATCCAAGAATGAAAAATCCTTTGCAATACATCTTGTGAAATGAATGTTTCAAGATGAGATATACAGAATGTATCATCATCATAGTTGGGCTGAGTAAGGAAGATCAAGTTGCAATTCAAGTTTTGTTGTGTCACTAACACACGAATTATAACTGCAAACAATTATGGCTGAATGGTTCTAAATGAAGCAACCAAAATGGAAATGTTATCTAAAAAGTTTTGACCACTCAGCTGGAAACAAAAAATCAAGCAAAATTCTGATAAGTCAAATAAAAGAAGTATTAATTTGAATGAAAAAAGAAGACAGAATCTGAGTGGCTTGCTCCTTAAGTATCTTTTGTGAAAGCAAAGAAGCCAGTTTGGGTCTGCTATTCTGAGAATAAAAAGCTATACCAGTTGGGGTTCTCAGAAACAGGACTCCTTATAAAATCATGCGTTAATCTGCTTTTCTCCTAAAAGTTAAGTGGCAATGAGAGTGTGAGCCAGCAGGCCAATCCATCATTGAAAAAAAAGGTTAGACTGCTCTCAGGGCAAGGCAGCCCTGCAGTAAGATTCCTTGCAACAATAGAGAAAAGCAAAGGATGAGTGGATGTTCCCTGTCTTCTTGGGATGTGTTTCAATTTTTGTAACTCTACCTTATAAAGTCCTAAACCACTAAGCTTTGGTGACCACTGCCTAATAGTGACCTGGTTCTGATCTCTGAGACAAAAAAGGTTCCAAAATCTCTCCAGCCTCCTTAGTGTCCAGCCTACCATAAAGCCAAACAAATCTCAGCACCAGCTAAGAAAAAGGAGGAAAGAGAAACAAGACTGTCATGTCTAGTGGCAGTCAGCTGCTGGATCAGCTTAACATAAGAGAATGTTTTTTGCTGAAATGGGTTAAATTCAATATTTAAACACAGTGCATATTACTTTTACTTCTTTTTAATCTTTTACCAAGAAAACACAAAAAGTAAAAATCGATCAATATCATAGGCTGCCAGGAGGAAGAGGTATGTGTTACAAAGTCAATCTTCATAGTAGACAGGTCCTTGACATAGGCTTTNGATGCCAGTGCAAATGTCCTGGGATGGGATTATGTTCGCATCCATGACAGTAGCAAAAACACTATACTTATTAAGTCCAAAACTCCATTCAATTATACAGAACTGCTAATACAGAAAATAGCATGGAATTTCAGTATATTGTGGTAAGAAAGTAGACATATAGAACTAGAATTAGAACATGTAGACATATAGAACTAGAACATGTAACTTAGAAACTATAATTAGACTGCTCTTACATACTGTAAGCATGTGAAAGATTTTTGCTGTTATTAAGATGCATTAGTGAATACAAAGTTTCATCTATATATATGCATATATATATTCTTATATATACATATATAAGAAAACTTGTTGGCACTTGCAACTCTGAGAAATCAGATCCCTTTCAAATTAACGGAAGAATTTCCATTTGGTTTGAGCCTCCATATTTCTTTATTCCGTCCTATGCCCACTTTGGAATCCTTGAGGTCTCCTTAGTCTTTAACTCATTTGAGAACTCTTCAAGCAAGTATGAGGTACCTTCTTATATGTAGTCTGAGAATGGACAGTAGCAGAAAGCAACAATGTTTATTGATACCTGTCCTTTGTCTCATCTATTGTCTGCCTCCTCAGTGTTCTACACCCTATGGTTTTAAAATGCAAGTGCATTTATGGGGACATGTTTACCACGTTGTTTTGCAGCACCTCCACCAAACTACTGCCAAGTCAAAAACTTTATTGAAACATAAAGCTGTTCAAGGCAGGTGGTATGTCTTGTTTTACACTGTAATGGAAAATAATGGCTGTCAAGGCTATCAAGGTCCTCATGTCTCTTTTCTTTCCCAAAATATAAATAAAATATCCGTTAGAGGCAAAGATTAGTTTGTGAATGACTCATTAACATGACACACCCTTTCTCTCTGTTATTGCCTTGTACTAGTAAATACAATTGTGCATCATAAGTGACCTAAGACAGTTTTAGATGTTCACAGTAAATCTGCAACACTGCTGTTAGTTTCCATGAATTGTTTGTATAGAAGCTTCAACATGAAAGTACTAATTTTCAAACCCTTTAATTTCAACAACCAGAAGAATCAGCATTCAAGTATAGAGATCAGTGCCTGCAATGTACAATTTCCATTTCTTGAGAGATGTACAAACTGGTAGAATTAATTTTGTGTTTCTGGAATTAACTATGTAATGTATAGCTCAATTTGAATTGCATTTTTGGGCCACATAAAGGCTTCATGTTTATATAATTTTGCAGGCACGTTAGTGATTTACCTGGTTCTTGAGAAAAAATGAGAGAAATAACAGGATAAAAACAATATTCATCATTGTTTTTCAGTTATATTTAAAAACTAAAATAGATAATATCTCTTACTTTACAAAACAGGTGTGATTTATTTTTGAGACCTTACTTTATAAATAAAATATTCCAACTAAGAAACAAAGCCAGTCATCTTCCATAATGGATCTGCAATTTTATTGTCAAAACCACCAGACATTGGATTGCTTTTGTGTTCCCATTCTCAAAGTTGTGAAAATAACAAGTATGACACTCTGTTTTCTAAAAGTAAATAACAAGAAATAAATACAGGTCTTTTTTTGTTTGTTTGTTTTTAATTAACAGAAAAGCTGATTTATAAATAGGCATAGCTTTCCATTATGTAGGTTGAAATGGATTTTATTTTCATGCAGATATAGACATGTTCTAATGTGACAAAATGGGAATTAAGAATATTATCAGAAAATTAATCCCAGATTATATCTAAGTATTTTAAATTAAAAAAAAAAATAAAAAGAGTGGTTTTGTTTGTTTGTTTTCATTATTGTGTACTTTATACACACTTAACTTTAGGGTTAATAGCTGAAATTAGCACAAGGGATAGATTCCTATCATAACACACTTCTGAAATGAAAACACATTTGAAGTGATCGAGTATTTCTAAAGGGCATATGATAAATAAGTGTTCCTTGTATGGTATGAAATGTTGCTATACTTTCCCGGAATTTTCTGAAAACTATCTTTGTGTGTATGTTTCACCCAGAAGGTCTGAGTAGATTGGTGCTAGTACAGGAAATGAAACTGTTTGAAACAGATACGCATTCAAACCAACAGTAATTTGGCATTCTATTAACTCTGTCCTTATCAGACTCTCTGTATCAGGGACAGCTAACGCTGTCCATCCTCCAGTTCTCCATACTCATTATCTGAGGGTGTCACAGAAGTAATAGACTCTCATCTTGCAATTGCCTGGGGCGAAAGTTCAGTGCATTGAAATGTACTCATCCCCTAAGGGAGTTACACAGTTCTCGAGGCTTCAAGGCTGCAAGACAGCCCGAAAGAAGGAAATCTGCAGCAGCTGCTGTGACTCCTTTACAGCAGAAGTGCAATGAGTCTATTAGACCCTGGTCTGGTGATATGCACAATTTTTTTTCATTTTTCAGTAGGTAAGGTAAGGTGCTGCTCTGTGAATGAGAAATGGATGGGAACAACTTTCTACTGAGGACCTGAAATGTATCATGCAAGAGAGAAAAAGTATGCACTGATTTTTATATTTGAATATATAATCATTCAGAAATGCTATTAAATTAAGAAACACAAAACATTCTAATATTTCATTAATTTAGGTGCTTCGAAATGATTTTCATAATTCTTTTCTTATTGATGCAGAGCTCTGACAAGTATCATAAGGTGCTGGTTATGATACTCTGTGTGAAAGAGAGCCCAGCTAGAATGGTACAGTCTTCTTATTTTCACTTAGGCAAAATATATAGTTCCATTTACCACCAGTAAGCTGTGATTCTTTTAACCAGGAATTACTGCCTTAGCAAAGAATTCCTCAAGCTGCAGTCAATTAAGAAAATCTTTTGTTTTTTTGAAATGATCTTCTGTGCTTATCCCTGCAATCAAGACTTTCAGACATCAGGATTTCTTTTTCTCCACCTTGTAAATTCCATTCTGAAAAATAGGCAATGTATCTTTCCTTGTGTTACCTTGTCCATTTCTCACATATGTCTGTAAAGTGCAGAGACAACAAAAGAATAAAAATATGGAAAATCAGAAGAATTAGAGCATATTAGTTTATGTTCTGTCTAAACTGGGGGACAGACATTGGTAGACTACTGTCCAACAACACTATAATCATGTCCCAAAAAAATGAGATTAAGAAATGCAAACATATGATATTTTTGATAGCATTTTGAGGAAAATGTAAAGTCATTAAAATGAATTCCAGGAAACCAGGAAAGAGAAAAAAAAAAAAAAA
>VXAU01005060.1:0-21948 GCA_013399695.1 Formicarius rufipectus | reverse complement strand
AAATAAGAATGAGATAAAAAATAAATGATCACTGTCTACTGTAAAGTGCTTTCACATCCAAATACTAACATGAATAGTGATGGGGTTTGGGTTTTGCCTGGTGTTTGACCTGAGGTTCATCCTAGATGGAAAATAAAGCGTAGACAGGAAAATAATGTCAGGGTCATCTTGATCAGCAAATAACATGACTTGACAAAACTTATGGAAATATAAGAAAAAAACAGATTATAGGAAAAAACCAGATTTTTTATTTTAACCATTTTAACTATTATTAACCATCATAGTTGTTTCATTTAATGTTGAATATTGCATAGAAATTTGAAACTGATTCTATAACGTGATGTGGAGAATCTAAAATCTTGTAAATGACTGTAAGACAAATATTTCCTAAAATACATGAATGACTTTTAAAATTAGTTAAACAAGCATGAAATTAGGGTGACCATAAATAAATACTTATTGACCTATTGAAATTAATACCTAGGTTGAAAGAATTTAAATAATTTGAATTTCATTTATAGTTGAAAAAAATTCTAATTGAAGCAATACTTCAATTAGACAATTGAAATATTGTTTTCCACATGTAATGTATAACTCTTTCTATTATTCCATTTAAAAAAGAAGTTGAGTGCAAAGGCATAACTGGTGGTAAGTATGTGTTCAGTATGAGGAACTTCATTGTTCCTATACAATATAGTGAGATAAGTTTTCCTTTCTCAATAG
Source organism: Formicarius rufipectus (assembly GCA_013399695.1). Taxonomy (NCBI): domain Eukaryota; kingdom Metazoa; phylum Chordata; class Aves; order Passeriformes; family Formicariidae; genus Formicarius; species Formicarius rufipectus. The sequence continues at coordinate 21,225 of VXAU01005060.1, read as the reverse complement.
CCTTATAATTTTCAAGACACAAGGAAATAGCAGAAATAGTTTTGACAGGAAAACAACAAACTCTGCCTTGTCAGATAATTTCAAAATTTGATGGTCTTATTAACAGGAGAGAGATTGGGCATGTGACAATGGTTATAATAAATAAATTTAATTTGTAATCTGCAACTTAATAGATGGAAAATTCTTTGGAAAATTTTAAGAAAGAGTTAACTCTGCTATGAAAATGCTCATTATAACATTTCCTTGTCTGATTTATTTTCTCTAAGAATTCCAAACTCAAAAAAACCCAAACTTTTGAAGTGTTTGGGTTTGCTAAACTTCTCTTGCACTGAAAGTTGAAAGACAAAGCACATTGGGAACGAGGGCAGGGTTTCCTTTCCTGCTCAATGAACGCTTTACTGACAACATTCTAATGATACATCTGTGCTCATGTTTTATAAGCAATTGTATAATCTTTCATAGAGAAAGATTATAACAAAACATCTTAAAGTCTAGGAACTAGTGGAATTAATATCTCTGGTGATTTACTTTTCCTTACAGCTTTTATCTCCAGTGACTTAGACTCAGATGCTCTCTTCGGTTGAAAGAGAAAAAAATATGTAATAGCCCTTCTTTAAAAATGTGATGCAAATCTGTCTACCAGCAAAATTTCCCTAAAGATAATATGTTTTTGTGCATATTTAAATAATGCTTTCACAGCAGTGGTAGAAATTCATAAGATTAGAACAGTAATGTTTCAATAGGGCTGTGTGAAACAAGACTGAATAGCTCTAAGCAATTGCGTTTTCCCTTTGTTTATATGAACATTCCTTTTCCTTCCTCATTATTTTCAAAGAGAAAAACAGAACGCAGAAATCTGGATTGTTTCCTGAAAAGGTTTGAAAAGGCACTTCTGAAGTAAAATTTTAGGGTTCTTCTCACCCACTTAAGTCCTAGGAAATTGATCTGTGCCTAATTGGTGTATGAGATTTAATATTTTTCATACTTCTCAGAGCTCGATTTTCATCCATTCCTGCTAATCTTATGTTTAATGCCATGTGCCTTCACCTATGAATCCACAAAATTTTACAGCTTTACATACGTGCACACATTTTCTGGGCAGAAAAGTCTAATACTATGATAAATAAACTGACTTTTTATTATTACTAAGTAAGTTTAATATTTACAACATGGTTTGATTCTCCAGAAAGAAATCATAAAGATTTTTATACTTTGAAATGGTTATGCTGAAACAATTCCTGTGGAATATTCTGATAAAATAAAAGACAAGAAACAAAAATGCATATTGTATTGAAATAGCAATACTTTTAAATGGTTTGAATTTCTACTGCTTATGTTTTCTTGCTCATCATGAATTTTCATTTAAGTAACACAGAGGCTAAGATACATACATCCATCAGTTCCTCACTGATGGAGCAAGATTTGGAGTAGGGGAAAATTCTTCACAGATTTAAATATTAGTGAAACCAGAATTATGCAGAGAAAAATGTGAAAATACCCCCAGAACATCTGATAACATACCCTTTATAACTGTACAACGACAAAACTGCTGAACTATTCCTTAGAGTGATGAACAAAGGGTAATATTGTTATTATTCGTGGCAAATACTTTTGTTACTCAGGATTTAGTTTGTATATGTACATTTCTTTTAATAATGCAGCATTTTCAACAGCAATATCTGACTTTGAGTCATTTGTCAATAATCTGTTAACATATCTTTATACAGATAAGCAGTGTTTGTTTCTAATCACTTATAAGCTTATGATCTTAGAAATAATAGTAGAAATAGGAACAACAACAATTTAAAAAAAGACAAAAATATTAAATAGGCTTTTTTTTTTCTTAGAGCATCTTTGTAACTTTAAAATCCAAGTAAACTGATTGCATTGCTCCCATGTGTTGTTCTTTGTGTTAATAATGTTCTCAAGTTACATTAGGAGTAGGTAGATATGCACCTCACAAACTGTGCACTGGCCTGTGGGTTAGCAACATAAAGACTCTTTACCATTTTATAGTACTAGTTTTTTGAGCACTACTTTGTATTATTTACTTCCATAATAGTTTTTAATGAGGCCTTTTTTGTTGTTGGTTTTGTTATGCTCTTGATTTCTTTCCACAGCATTTAGAACATATCAACTATTATGTTTAAAGTGTCAAAGGCAGAACAGAAACTTCAGGAAAATTTTGTAAGAGAAGCCCACACACTGAGTCATGACCTCCAGAACGAATCCCCTTGCATTCTAAAGTCTTCCTAAGATAGGAGTCAAAGTGCAGTGGGGTCCCATATCAACCCCAGACTTGCTCAACAATTTATTTTCAAAGGTTGTGTAGATGTAATTGAGTCTTTCTGTGGCTTTGTCCTGCAGGATTAAGGATGTCAAGCCAAATATATTCATATGAATAAAATAAATTATTTATTTTGTTGGTGATGAAAGTTATAATTAGACAAAAAAACTTTAATTAGAATTATTTACTACACAGCATAGACTGCCACTGTATAACTACCAGCACAGAGCATTATTTCTTGAAGCTTATTGAAGCAATGATTTTAAAGCTAGCAAAATAATTTTTGGGTAGAGGTTGGTGTTATTCATCCATACCAGGAAATGTGGACAAGTCTCTTTCAAGTCTGCCTCGAGGAGTAACCTTGAGGGGCATACCCACTCAAGGGAAAAATCTCCACACACACTCCTAGAAGGGCTGTGTTAGAAGTTAAAAGAGGAACTTAGCTTTTTTAATATAAAATGTTTGACTGTCAGTCAGTTGTCTCCATCTGTGTCACAGAAGAACAGTATCTACTAGGTTGGAAAAGACCTCTGAGGTCATTGGGTCCAACCTTTGACCTAACACCACCTTGTGTACTAGATCATGGCACTGAGTGCCGCATGTCAGCTCAGCAGCTTTAGGTATGTTATCAGCACTACCACTTTTTGGTTCCTTTATCAGGAACTTTTTCTACCACATCCTCACTGGTCAGGATACTATCAAACTTTACAAATTATACCTTCTATTACTAAAAAAAGACAAAAAAAAAAAAAGACAAAAAATAAACCCCAAAACATACCAAAAAACCCAACACAAACGAACAAAAACAACCAACTAACAAAACAAACAAACAAACAAAAAACCTCAGCAAAACAAACAAACAAAACAAACAAAGAAAAAACCACCAGGTAGAAGTTTTCAGGCTTTATGTGATGGTTTCACTCGGTCACAATGCATTGCTCAGGGTACATTCATTTTCTGAATTATCAGTCAACAATCTCATTGCTTTATATTAGTCTTAGGAAAGCCTTTTATCCACCCAAGCTGCTGCTTTTCGGAGTCCTTCTGAACTCTGCTTCCACCTCTGTGTTGACTGGTTCCTTTTTTTGTGGTTTTTTTTTGTGTTTTTGGTTTTTTTTTCATGTGTAGTAAACTCCACCAAAGCACACAACATAATCTCTTCCAAGCTGCTGATCTATAAAGTGAACAAAATCAGCTTTAGTTTTAATGCTTATACTACCATTTCAGCCAAATTCTCTGTCACAAACTGAGTGATTTTCTGTCTCTAATAGCTATCTAGTTGTCTAATCTGTTCAAGATTTTCAGCCCTTTTAGTATGTCACTGTAATTACAGTTGTCCACTTGTCCTGTTTCATTTCTGAGATAAAGTTCTGGCAGGGCTATTTACACAGAGAGAGAGATGTGAGGGAGACAAAGTAATGGGAGACATCTAAGATTAGCAAGAACATAAAGCGTTAATGGTTTTTAAAGACTCATTGAAAAGAAATGCTGTGAAGCACAAGAAAATTGTAAAGGCTTCATAGATCTTAAATGGGATGGCGTTTTGTTTTACTCTACACAAGAAATTCATACTTACTTTTTTTTTTTCTTCTCATTTTAATAAAAGGTTAGAAAAATTCCAAAAAGAATCTTGAAAATTGGGAACGTTACAGTGTCTTTTATAAATGAGGGAAAGTCTGGAAATGGCAACATAAAGCAAGGAAGAGCTCAAGTCACACCTCCCACAGCTGTTTTCTCTGCTGCCATCAGTTACCAGCACAAAGCTCTGGCACACCCTTCAGCCCAAGACTGGACAGCTGCATGTTTTCATGTGAGTTGTGTCAGGGTCACCACACTTGTTCTGAGGAATGCAGAGGACATGGCTTCTACTGTGTGGACACCATAGCTGGCCTCCTTCTGTGCTGGTGATGACCAATTTGACAGATGTTTTTGGCTCCTAGGGTGATGCTGACCTTCCCAAGTCAACTATAGTGCCATGCCCTGGTTGACCACCCTGCCTGCGGTGCTCCTAGTCATTCATGCTTCTGAAGCTGCTTTTGAGGTGTGGGAGCAGCTGCAGTCCCTCTGGTAGCATCCAGATCTTATCAGCATTTCTCCTGAAAGATGCCCCAGCCCAGCAGGTCTCTCTGCTGTCCTCATGCTTCCCTACTGGGCCTGCTCTGGAGTTGTTTGCCTTAGTGATTTAATTATGCTATTTTCATTTTGATTTCCAGGTTGTTTTGAATGAAAAACCAAGTGAAGCAAAGTGGTCAAAAAGAAATAACTTGAATTCAAAGGCTGCTCTTTCTCAGCCTTCTGGATTGTTCCCAACACTTGTTGCAGTAACTCGAGAACATGCAGCTGTTTGAGTGTGTCTTGATGTGATGTGCTAGCTATAGATAATCATTGTTTGATGTTAAACTTGACACCATCCAACAGTGATGTTTTATATGATGGTATATTTTAAACAATGTGGGTTGCAAAGAAGAGAAATCAGTACTCTACTGAAGAAATGTGATGACATATTAATACTAAAGAGAAGTTGTTCTGTGATCAAGAGAGTCACACTTCAGAGTTTGTAGCCCTTCTGATGTGGGAGTTCACACAGAAGAAATGCAAGCCTTTTGAGGATGTCCTAAGTTGTGCCCTGGCTTCAGAAATGAATGCATTAACATTAAATTATTATTACATTTTCTCTTAATCAGATGATAATTCTTTTTTTTCTGCAAAATATTATGTGACTAACTACAATGAGTATCTTGCTGACTCTATATAAAGGCACTATAGTATCAGGATAATAACACCATCTTTGCTGAGGCTGCTTAGGCAGAACAACTCTCTGCTGATCTTTTAACTGCTGATTCCATAAGTACTTGCTTATGTCTCAGCTGTTGCACATGAATAACATTTAAGGCTGTGTGAAAAGAGCAAATAAAACCTTTCCTGCTTTAAGAAACACGTCATAGAAAATGTAGTATTTCTATCTGATGGGCTAAGTTTTATACAGACATTAACATATTAACCTTGATGGAGGATCACAGCCTCCCTGAGATTGTACTCTATGGTGAACCCGCCATCGGCTGCCGTAAGAGAGGAGCCCCCAAGAAGAGATACAAGGACTGCCTGAAACAACACCTCAGCCTTGGCCATACTGACCACCATCAATGGTCCACTCTGGCCTCCAACTGGGAGACGTGGAGACTCACAATCTGCAACGTTGCTGTCTCCTTTGAAACCGCATGCAGAATCAGTCTGGAGGAGAAAAGACACCACAGAAAGAACCGTGCCTTGACAGTACCACCTACAGAGACTTTCTCCTGTGCCTTTTGCAACCGGACTTGCCTATCTCGCATTGGCCTTATCAGCCATCAGCGCGCTTGCAGCAAGCGTGGGTAAAACCCTCCCAAATCTTCGTTTGCAAAGTCTAGCCATGATGAACCTTGATGTGCATGTAACCTCAGTCTTTTCATTACAAATAGTTGTGTCAAGCATTATTCACTAGGATGAGCAATGTTTAAACTGACAGGAATTTTAAAGTTGTTTAAAAAAATATCAGATTATACTACAATTATTATAAATTATTTTCTCCTTTACTTTGTGAGTGGTGTACAAATTCTCAGTCAACAATGAATTATTTGCCTTTTTCTAAACTCAAATTCCTGGCATCTTATTGAAGAATTATAAATCTTTATCTTTGAACAGAATTCCTCCTAATTAGTACAAGTGAGATTTCTCTAAGACTTCTTTCATATAAACGGTTAAATGATCATATGCTACCCTATAAGCATTACCGGATTTTTAAGTGTCAGGAATTCTGAGCGTTAGGAAATTACTTTTCTAAAAGTATTTTGAACTTGAGGTCTATCTTGCTTTGAGTATAGTTTTTTAATACTGTATGTAAAAGCCACAAATGAAAGAATATTCTTCATCAAGCAAAACCCACCAATATTTCATCTGCCACCAACGGCAGCTGCTGTATTTTCAGTACCTAGAGTACATACAGGTCAATTTATTATAACTAAATTTCCTTCCTGTATGAATTCAACAAACATGTCTGTTGTTTTAAAGTTATTTTTACTTTTTAAATGAATAGAAAAGTTGAACTGTCATTTTATAAACTCATTTCTACCTAAGACCTCTACATTTTCTTTGCACACCAAACTGCTTATCTGCACTTTGATCGGTAGATGTTTCACCAAGCATTTTGGCAATAATTATCTGTGCAGGAGGTAGCAGAAGTTAGGAAGTCAGATGATTAGCAGGAAGAAATTCTAAAAATCAATGTTTCAAGTACTAATATATTTACTTACATGACAGTAAAACAGTGAGTGGCAGTCTTTCAGAATTACAGTTAATTGCAGCTATAAAGCTTGTAAAGCATGCCTTGCAAAACTGGTTACCTTGTTACTGGGGAAAGAGGAGCATTAGGGTTAGACAACTGACCCATTTCTGGGGTAAAATAAGACCTGGGGCAAATGTTAACCATAACCCTTATCGTGGTTTTTGTTCAGTAAATATTCTGCAATCACAATCTTATTTTAAATCCTGTCTGTCTTCAATGGCAGAAGTTGTCAGAGTATCAAGTAATATGAACAGATTTCAGGTACCTGGCAGTTTACTCTTATAAGAAACTTGTGTATAGCTGGTTGAGTAAAACAGAATCCTTGGAATAAAATCACAGGTATCATTTTCCAGTTGAGGCTGTTACTCTGTGTCATCATTAAATGGTTCTTGAAGAGTTAAAAAGAAAATTGTGAGCAATCTCTTTGCTCAGGACCCAACCGGTACTTGTAGTTAAATCCAATTTAGGTCAGAGGCATTTGGGGGTAATTCGACACTATCAGCTAGTGGGCCTTCTTCCTTTCAGACTGTTGTTGAGTGCAAATAGGCTGATCCACCTCTTCTGAGCCTGGGACACACCATTTATGAAAATGCACAACTTTGCACTCTTAAACTGTTCCCCGAAAATTGTTTGAGTGGTCTTCAGCTGCCTTAATATAGGCAGCCAGTCATACTCAATTGTCAGACATCTATGTTTATGTGCTTATACCTTTTTGTCTATCCTGACAGCCATCATATCGTTAGGGATGTGAAATGGCATTTATTGTTTGTGTTTAAGCAACTGAATCACACTAAATGTATATAATTACTTGTGGAATTCTGTAAAATCACTGAGTTTGTTTTGATTTAATTGTAACTGTGTTTTAGATGTATTTGCATGGAGGCTTTTTAATGACTCTGTAACTAAAGGGAGCCCAGTCATAAGGAACAATAAAGATATCACTGTGTTGATAGAAAACCATTTCACTTCCAAATATGCCTGTTGATTTCCCATTCATTTGATGGAATGATTCCACTCAAACAAAGAGCCTACACTATCTGTAAATGTTACCCATTCTCCTCAGCAGGAGCTCTATTTGTGTAATGTTGCTCAAATATCTTTGGAGTATGCAGATGGTTACCTCTGAGTGGAAGACGGCACAGGCATAATTGTATGTACAGACATTACTTCCTCACCTTCCTTGAGCAGCAGTGGTAGCAGGGTAGCATCTGTAACTGTTCTCAAGCAGTGTGTATAAACTAACTGATCCCTTTGCAATCAAATGGATTTATAATTCCTTACCTTATTGATGCTGCTTTCATACTATTGCAGAGTTGTTCTTATTTGAATTGATATTCTATCAGTCTTCTACACAGTGTAAGTAACCGTATTGATTACTTCTTACCCACATCTTGCTTGAATAACTCTGCCAAATTTTTCTTGTGAAACTCAGCTAAATTTACTAGGGTCTTTAACATAGCAGCCATTTGCTTCAAGCTTCCTCGTTTTCACCTTTTTTTTTTAGTGTAGTCTCACATGAGCATTTAACAACTCTGAGTCTAATCACCGATTCTTTGTTTTAAGTATAAATTCTTCAGATGTTGGATTTTAACAGCTCCTCATGACTGGTTTACTGAAACTGGCTAGCCAGCCTAATCTGCAAAGTGCATGGTGTTTAGAGTAATTCCTTTGAGATAACTGCAAGGTGGAAAGTTTCGGAGAAGATTATTACAAAGATTTATAATATTGCTGGGTACCTATAGTATGCAAATAGATGTAGCATGGCCGCAGCAGCTGTGTTGGGTAGTCAGTTGTTCCCTTGTCATACAAATAATGAATTTTCCACTGATCAAAATGTTCTGCTAAGTTCATTTAGGAAAAAAAAAAAAAAAAAAAGGAAATGTTCACGGCTTTAAAAATCCTTTAACCACAAGTAAGTACTTCACCAGTTGTGCATGTACCAGCTCCACACACTTATTTTAATTTTCTGTTCCATATTATAGGCTAAGTCTTCTAATGATTTCTTCTTTAATTCCTCCACAGATGCAGTTAATGTTCTGTGTGGCTCAAGATTGGCTCTCACTTTTGCTTGTCAATGATACCTGTGATAAAAATGATATCTGGACATAGGGACACTGAAAACATTTAGTACATCTGGACTAGTAGCACATTTGATACAAAATCTGCTCTGCGTTTTCAAAAACTCATTTGATGCTTTTAAAACCACAGATTTTTTAAAACCACCTTGGAAAAGTGATTTGAAAAACCTGGTAGGGAGCTGTTATATCTCATGTTTTAGAACAAAGTTGTCAGAAGCTGTGGCAACAACAGAAATCTGAATGCCATGCTCAGCTATGGAATTTTAACTTGAAAAGGAGAGAGGTGTCTGGGCTACATTCATTTTGGTGCCTACCTTAGACTGTGACTGAAAAAGTAGCACACATTTCCACATCTGTTTAAATTTGTTCTTGGCACGAAACAAAGAAGGAGAAACTCTTCTGAGATCTTGTTACTACCATGGGAGAAGCAAAGACTGTGGAATACCCATATTCTACCCACATGAAAGATATTATTTAATCATTCTCTTTGAAGATTATTTCTGGTTCAGAGCATAGCAAAATGTTGTCTTTTCACAATTCAGATATCATGACACATTTTTCTTTTTTCCTGTTTGCTACCTAATCATTGAATAGTGGAATTACTCTGAGTCCTCAGGGAGCAGCACAATTTGGGGTCAGACAGGGCAGTGCCATCCCTAGGCACAAGGAACTTCCATAGAGATGAAATGGCATGTACCATCCAAACAGTGCCCATGGATAAATAGTGTGTACAATCTGCCCCTCCAGATTTTATTGATTCAGGAAAGAAGGGGATCCAGATGATTTAGGTAAGCTTAGGTTACTTCTGTACTCTGTACAGCTGGTTGCCTGGTCCTCCAGCTGTTCACACTGGTGGTTTGCTAGATGAGTCTGTTCCTTTCCAACTGCCTGCCAATAAGCCCCAGGCGTGGGAAGCCCATGGGACCAGGGTCTGGCAGCTGTGGAGAGCTATGAGTCACAGCTCTTCCTCCTGTTCCCTGTGGCTGCAATTATGCCTCTTGCATCTGTGCCTGGATTGTGTAGGGGATGGTGGTTTTCCTTGGGTACATATGCTGTGGCATGCTTCTGCCCAGCCACAGGCATGCAAGAGTTCCTTTGTGTCACCACAGTCCTTTTACACACAAAAGGGAGACTAAGTCATTATGTTTGGCGTATTTTGTTAATAATTCTTTATTTATTTATACATTCATAATTTCCTTTTCTTTAGAATATTTTCCCCTGTCTAATTTAATGGACCATTTTATAGATTTGAACAAGTTGAGATTTTTCTGTGTATTGTGAATAAACAGTACTGCTTCCCCTAATTGGCAGAGGGCAGTAGTGCATCTGGTAAGTAGGACAGAAATGTTTACCTAAATTACATCTGCCTAAATTAGGGGATTATATTCCAAGGTGCCTTAGAGACGCCAGAGAAAGAGAGAAGAAAAGGACTTTTAAATAGGCTTACCCTAATAAAAACTGTGGAACACCTGCATTTTCATTCCTCAAGTCAAACTGATAACAGTTTTAATGTTTAGGTAGCTTTGTGCATCTCCAGTCATGGGAAAAAAAAAAAAAAAAAGCTGTTTAATTTTAATTCTCTTGTTATACTCACCCACAGAGAAGCTTATCTTAATCTCACTTCATATTGTGTCAAGGATACAAACACCACTTAATGCTTTTCTTCCATAGAAGTGCTAGTCATGAGCATAGAAGAGACTTATTTGTATTGTAGTCAGTGCCCACTGCAATCAAGGCTCCCATATTTTCTACAACAATACTGCTAACCTGGATTCCTTGTTATGAGGTCTGAAGTCTGTGGCACTCCACTATTACCGAATGGAGTTCCTGTTGCAGCCCCCACCCTCCTTCCCAAGACAACAAAAAAAAAAAAAAAAAAAAAAAAAAAAAAAAAAAAAAAAAAAGGCTTGTGCCTTGTGGTATTTAATTCAATTAAATAGTGTGTTGCCTCTAACCTTATATTTCCGTTGAATTACATATTGATTATCTAAAGCAGCAGAATAGTTTTCTGAGGGGAATTTGAAGGTTAGATAGATATGGAAGAGAAACAAGAGAACTTTACCTGGATGGTTGTCAAGAATTGCTTGAGAATTACTTATTCCTGTTGAAAGTGGGCAGCACTGCAATAATTGTGGAGTCTGGTATTTCAAAGTTAACAGCTTGCTGACAGGAAAGAAACAGTTAATTTGTGTAACAGAGCATCTACAGATTAATTAACCTCAATTTACCTATCATTTGGTGCACTTTTGCATTGTGACATCTTACAAACCCCTTTTTGTAGTGCAAAAATGCTAACATTGTTTGATACCTAGAAAAAATGAAGCTACATTGGTGTTAACCTGGCACAGTGCTATTTTCTGCAATGCAATGTCTGTTGATTTACACAAGTCCAACCACAAAACTCTAAAATATCAGCAATATCTGTTATTAACCTATTCCTGATTAAAAAAAAAAAAACAAACAAAAAACACACACACCTCCAAAAACAAACAAAAAAACCCCAAACAAACAAACAGCAAAAAACCCCCAAGACTCTGTTTTCTTTCGCTATGATTTCTTCATACCTTTTTGCTTTTTCTTCTCTCAGGTCTCTGCCATCTTTTCCTTCGTGAGCTTTGGCAATTTTCCTGCTTTTTTGAAAGGTAATAGAATTAGTACCTTCTTGTGCAGTTTGACAACTAGGTGAAGTGAAAGGGGCTACTTTTAACTCTCTCTGGAGGAAAATCTGACCTCATTCAGCCACTAACTGCCTTATATCTATGCTCCAAATAAAGTTTAATGCTGAATTAGTAGTTAGCGTTGAACAAATTTTACAGAATTTTCCCATCCACCTTGTGGTGTTATCATCATCATTATTATTCCAAATCACAAAAAATTACTTATATGTTGGTCTTTTTTCTTTTTTTGTTTATTTGTTAACTTGTTTGTTTTTCTCAAAAAGGCACCAAGTGAAATTACATTTTTTTTCCTTACTCTGGTTAGGAGAAAAATTCAATGTGGCCTCATAAATCACATTAACTACTTCACTCAAAGTCCAGCTGGGAGATATTACTAAAATAGTATTTATTAGCAATGGAATTGTTTAAAAAATGTTAATATGAAAACATTTTTAAATCATATCTGCAGAACAAAATCCTAGTTTTCGATGCCTAGTACAGCTGGATGCATGAAGTCACACATATTTGTGCGTGGCTTCACTGGCAGTAGGGAACTAACTGCATATTGGAATTTTTTGCCCTGGTCTTGGCTCATCTACAAAAACCTATTGAGAGGCTACTGAGTGGACCATCTGCAGCAGATGTTCCAGAAGGACATTCTGAGGTGTGGTCCATATGTTTCTGCCAGTTTGACTGTAAGCAGTTGGTAATAGAGGCCATCCTTTTTTTCACATAAAAAATGTTTCTCTCTCTAGGACTGAATTCCCTTCCTTAAGCTCTTTGCAGACTCATTATTTTGCTCATTTTTGCCCTATTTTTTCTTTTTTTCTTGTGTCCAGTTCCTTTGTCCTTGATTTTTAGATTGTGGTATCCTGTGCAACTTTTTCTCTAATTGCTTCTATCAATTGCTTAGTCATGGAGGTATCAAACTTCTGAGTTTAACTTTTGGTAAAAACAAATTGGTTCCCTACACTGGAAGAAAAAAATTGCAGTAGTAGGTAATGAATTTGCACTCACTGGTTGCTCAGATTTGACATCCCAATTTTTTCTTTTTTTTTTTTTTAAAAAACAAACCCACAGGTTTTTTCCTAATAGAGACAAAGCTGCTCTTACAAAGACTCCTTTGGCAACAGGTACGGTCAAAACTCACACATTGATTAGTGTTCTCTCCAAAGCCTATTATCTACTTTGAAGACCAGTTCATTAAAATGTGTCCTGTTTCTACAATACAGAACTTGTGAAGACTGCTGAGGCTGTAAAGTTAAATTTCTTAAACATTCCTACTAGTCTGTGTAAAAGTAGGCACCACAAAATTGGGCTGCTGGTGGCATTCCAGGGTTTGCTATTATGTTGTCATTGCCACGTTGCTGTCATGGAGATCCATTCTTCGGGAAAGGAACTTTCTTAGGAAGTAATAAGCTCATTTAATGAAAATAATATCCAGACACAAACATGCACACACATGTATGCACACAGCCTTGCAAGTCTTCTGAATCAGTTTTCCTGGTTTAAAGCAGGTGCTTTTACATTCTTTTTTCCCTACATTCTTGTAAATGGTTCTACAGGATGTACATAGATGTGCTTATTTTCATTAAAAATGACTAAAATACAGTCCCCTTGGCTATGGCAATTTAAAAATAGCATGTTAATATTCCACAAGCAACTATCTTACTAGTGAAATCAATTAGCTGAGAGTCAATCTCACATGTCTTACATGTGAAACTCAGTAGGTCAAATTATTATACCCTAATTGCACAGTAATTCCTAAATAAGCTGAAAATAATTTAGCAAGGTGATAGAGGGTTCAGCTCAGATTTTGAAATCTCTAATCATGGAAAGGCCAGATCACTAGTTGGTAAAATTACAAATTTGAAGATAAAACTGTTACCTATACATGTAAGTATTGAATGGATGTAAGGTTTTATTTTAGACTATATTACTAACTGAATTGTATTTTACTAATTGTTCCTAAAATAATTTGAAAATTTTAATTCCAATGTATTTTTAATTTTCATTTTCACAAATGATGAGTAATTTTGTTATCTGTACAGACAAAAAAGGTGCAGTCCAAAATGGTGGCTTCAGAGAAAGATTGTGGACATCAAAGGAGGACTGTCAATAACATTTTCATTTAAATAATTAAGTAGGAAATTTTAGCAATTTAAAATATAGTTAAACAATGATGTAAAAGATTCTTGGTTTAGACATGCTTGGGAATACTTAATGCACCTGAGAAAATATGGACTGTTATGTATAATGACATCAATTAATAAGTAGTTAATTTGAAACCTAGGGGAATTGAAAGGAAAATTTTTAACTACTAAAGACAATAGTTTGATAAGTCAGAATCTAAAGGGAGTATATTGCACTGGGAATAGAGTAATATAACTGCAATAGAACAAACATCGAAATTATTAATCCAAATGCAATAGAAAATAAGATCCTGATAATATTTTTATTTTAAAAAAGAGTGCTAGATATTCACATATTTTTATGATAGGAAAGTTTTGTTACTACATCAGAGCTTTGAGAAATTCTTAAGCAGGAACAGTAAAGTGGAATAATTTGAAATCAACAAGAACCCAGTAATTTTTTCTTAATGGGCGTGGTGTTAAGCATGATAAGGAAAGAGTCTGTTATCGTTATAGGCTGCGATAATGGAGGGGTTCTATGGTAAGGTGGTAAAGAAAGGTCTTGAAGCGCCTGAGGTGAAGGAAAGTGAGCCTTTATTAAACGAAAGCCCCTCTTTTATAGAGGGGCAAAGGGAAGTTCAGGAAAGAAAGGTGGGGTAGGAGGGAACTTGCCAACTTGGGAAGGAGTAGGTGGATACATAACCTTATAAGAAACAGAGGGGTTTAACATGAACAAATAAGGAACGGCTGCACTGCAGCAAATATTAACCAATCAGGGAACTCCTATACAACTCTTATTACAACATGGAAAATTACTAGAAAAAAAAAATATTTAAAAAAACAACTNATAACCTTATAAGAAACAGAGGGGTTTAACATGAACAAATAAGGAACGGCTGCACTGCAGCAAATATTAACCAATCAGGGAACTCCTATACAACTCTTATTACAACATGGAAAATTACTAGAAAAAAAAAATATTTAAAAAAACAACTAATACAATAAGTAAAACAGTCCAGTAGGAATGATCCTTTATTTTTATACTTTTCCATCTGATAATTTTTCTTCCTCCTTACATCTTCACTCGGTAGGACAATGTATTTTTTTCCATCTCTCATAGTCTTCTTGTCTTATTTCACCTTCACTACCCTCGACATTCACTGAGTGTTAAAAGAGTCTGAAAATAAGTGCTAAAAGGAATTAAAATGTGTTTAATTGACTTCAAAGCCAATAATTCTTAATAGAAATTCCACTAGTGAAATTTTAGTAGTGAAGGAATCTTGAAATAATCACAGAGTGCTCCTCTACAAATTTTTACTGCTGTTTCTTATGCTTAGAGGCTTAAAAGGTGATAAAGTCCTACATAAAGGTAAGGAAGATATCCTGACTGTTCCTTGGTGCAGCTTCCCTCCTCCTTGCTGGCTGATCCAGACTGAAGCTGACTCAGGAGTCACACCCTCACCTGTGAGGACAGAGAGCAGGTTCATATAGAAACCAGCAAGTACTGGGGTTAAATAGAAGACAGAGTAGGGTGCAGTGACATAGTAAGGGGCTTGAACAGACAAGCAGACTGCCCAGCAACAAGTTTACTGATAAGACAGACTTTTATAAAACCCAGCCCATCCCATTTTCCTCCCTGCTTAATCTTGATTTCTCCTTTTCCTTTGTTTTGGCCCTCGACATAAACATCTTATTATACCTAATAATTAACTTATCCTTGATAAAACATATCCTCAATAAAAACACAGTTTCACAGTTTCCTCAAAACTGTAAGAGGTCTTGCACAGTCAACAAGTCCCTGTGAGACTTTACAATAGTCTTATTTCCTCTGTCTTTCCAGATGCAAGAATCTGTTGGAACCTCTCCCTTATGACTGTGTTTGTCAGGGTTTTAGTGACCAGTCATTCAGAGATCTGAGAGCTCTGTTCTTTGCTGATGTTTCCTTCCTCTCCTTCCACAGAAGTTGTGTATCTTGTTTTAATTAATTAATTTTCCAACCTCTTTTGATAATCTTTTAGGCTAAATAGCTATTAACTATAGATCTCTGAGAGCAGATAAGCTTCCATTCCACTTATCCCCGCATTAAGGGCTAAGAGAAAGCTAAGAAAAAAAATCTGAAATACAATAATACCTAGAGGGATATATGAAAAAAAAGGAGTACTAGATCTCAAGCAGTTGCATAATAATTAAACATAAGTGGATAAATACAGAAATATCAAGTAATGATATAAGACAGTCAGCGCAAATTAATCCTAAAAGCTTTAGAGAAGCACTAATCATTTTTAGTACACTAACTTCAAGAGTGTGTAGGCAGATCACTGGGATTCCACTGGTCATACCTCCACCAATTCTTTTTTTCTTGGTAGTAGCTTCAAATCTGCAAATATCTTCTCAACCTCCTGTATGTCTTCTAATTGTCAGATTATTAACACTTTCATAAAAATCACTAGTAGAAGATAGACATTTTCTTGATTTCAGATAACTTTGCAATTATTTTTTACAATGTGTGAAAGCTACTTCTGCTGTTCACAATCTCACATTAATGTCAGATATGAGTCAGATATTTAATCTCCTCCTTGGAGTTGTACTCTGAATTTCTCATTGTGAAATATTCCCACTGTGGAATATTGTAGAGTCTTTGAAAATTCTTTCTTTGGTATTTGGGGGATTTTTGGATACTTTTGAAGTTGAATAGCTAATTTAATTTGACTGAGTTTTTTTGTTTGTTTATTAACTTTTTTTTTAATTATTCTGGGAAATCGACTCAAAAGTTGACAATTGCACATCACAAACTTGTTCTTGTTTTTATATTTTTTTTAAATTTCAGACATATTTTACTTGTTTTGGGGGGTTTGTTTGTTTGTTTTGTTGTTGTTTGTTTGTTGGGTTGGTTTGGTTTCGTTTGGGTTTTTTTGTTGTTCTTGCTTTGGTTTGGTTTTGGGTTGGGTTTTTTTTGTTGGTTTTGGTTTTTGTTTTTTTTTGGGGGGGGGGAGTGGGGCAGTGTTCTTTATATTTTTATGCCCAACATTTTTACTCAGGCAAAAACATTTTAATTTCTTAGCTCCAATATTTAGATAATTAGAAAAAGTGTTTACATTTAGTACTTCTTTTGTACTTGTTTACTTAACATTAATTCTGATACGTGTGTCTGTCAGGCCTGTGGAACATCAAAGTCTTTCCACTATGATAAGAACATGCAGTTTGCAGGAAGGAGTCTTCCTTTATGAGATACCTATTTTTAAAAGCTACAAAACTAGACTAATGCAGCTCAAATAGTAGTGCAGGCTTGATGGAAAAATTGAGTTTGAGAGACTGTTATTTGAGCTACAGATAATACAGTATAATGGCTGATTTTATAATGAAGAATATTAAAAAGTGCCATGTGCCCAAAATAATGAAAGCAAAGTTTGTTTAAAAAACAGTAATTGTGACTTTTCTATCTAGATTTGAACCCTCTGCAGCACTGTAAACACTGACTTAAATTTAACCTTTAACAATATCTTAATAGGATCAGTCCTATTCTTACAAGACCAATTATCAAAATCAAGGTGCAGTACGTAACCTTTCTGTGCTTCAAAAGTAAGTCTGATACATGTGGTGGTAATTTACATTCCCCATAACAAGTAGAAGATTCTCTGTTGACAATAAAAATGTTATTGTTAGATTTTCATTAGGACTGTTTTGGTACAAGCTTTAATGGGGAAAAAAAAAGGAAAAAAAGAATCATTTGACATGTACTGCCAAAACAGGGAATGTCTCACAATAAACATGTGTGAATCTGTCTCTTTTCCATATTTTTCTATTTCTTTTATTGTAATATTTTGAAAATAGACTTCAGATTAAATTATATTTATAATATTCTAATATAATTGACAGGAAGATTATAAAGTCTCTTTATATGGTCTTGATCAAAGCTGCATGGCTATGCATGTGGTATTAGAACCATCTTCTTCCTAAGCAGTTAGGAAGACTAAAACTTGACTGAACAAGGCAGTATTCATAGCCTTCTTTTCAAGGCATTCCTGACTTAATAAGGGTATGTAGATATTGACAATCCAGGTTTTCAACACTCATAAACAGAAATACTTACAGATGAATATTTGGGTTTAAATTATCACTAAATAAAATTAAATATTTAACATTTGAATAATATTGTTAAAAAATATATACATCTTCATGGTAGTATCTATAGGTAGATTTTATTTTTTGCAGTTTTCTGAGATTTATCCTTATTTAACATACAGTAATGTTTTCATTTCAATGTATTCCTCTGTGATTTAAGTGCTAATTTGTCTCACTCCCTCATAGGTTTTCAATGTAAGTATTCTATCTGCTGTCATCTGCATTTGAGGCTTAAGCAATTATAGAAAGAGATGCCCTATGCCCTTTTGGTTTTCCTGTAGCAAATTTATTTAATGCTTACGTGATTTTACAGTGATGTTGCTTGTTTTCAAGTAAAATACATTATCTACAAGAACACCAAAGATGTATGCAGCTAAACTGCTTCATTTAGATGAAAGTCATATAATCATTCTGGTATTGAACAATGTTAAATATAACTACTCTAATTTCTTGTACTCTGAAAAATGTTGGTTTTCTCTGGACTACTAGGAAGAAATAAATACAGAAATAAAAATATGTAGTGTATTTACCAAATATAAAATGAAATAAAGAGTATTAAAGAAAACACTGGGGACTGTTGTAGAATATATAATAAAATCCAATTAATCTCTACTTTCCCTTTTTTATTGCTTTATAAAAGATGAAAACTTAAAACATGATTCCATATTTTCAGTGTGATTGCAGATCTTGTGCTGACCTGGATGATCTATATGGACTCAAAACACTGACAATAATATTATATTATATAATATTTTTATCTCTGCTTTCAGGTTAAGAAATCATGTGTCACATTAAAAACAATAGCAAGTTATTCAACTCCAGTTCCTCCCTGCACGTTAGACTATTTGCACAGAATGAAAATATTTAAGCTAATTATATGTACATATATATTCATTTCCAGTACCTCTACATTTCTGAGTGAGTCATTTTGTTTCAAGTCCATATAGCTCATTTCTAAAGCTTTCTCATTTCTAAAGCCAAAGTTTCTTTTCCTTAATTTCATCATTAAGGATGTGCTTTACACGTCTGTTCAATGGAAGGGTTTGTTTTCCCTCCCATTTGTATTCTATGTCTTATCACATGGAAATATATGTTCACTGTCACAAAGTGACATTCAAATGTATGTAGTCAGAAACTAGAGTCTCTTTACTGTGCAGAATAACTTGGAAGAACAAAATAGTGTTTTTTTCCCTAGTCAATAGGAAGCATGGATTAGGACCAAACTGCTACAACCATTTTAAACACAGGAATTCACAAACTGATGGAAGGAGTCCATGGCTACTCAGAGGCCAGTTGCTGCTACTTAGTTTATCAGCAGGATGAGAAATTATTATAACAGCAAATGCATGGAAGCTCCTGCAGAGCTCCTGATGGCCAAGGTCTCCCTTGTCTTCACTTTCTGCCTTGCCAGAACTTACTCATCAGTGCTCCCCTCCTCACCCCTAGTTTTGAGATTTAAAATTGATGTCCTGGATTTCTGCAGGAAAAACTCATATGTTCTCAAGTTGATAGCAACTTGGGCATGAAAGAATTTGTATTTCTTATCAAAAGATATCTGATAATTGGAGTCACTCAAGGGAAATACAGCTTATCTCTGAAGCCAGGGTGAACACTCATGTTGGCTGTTACTGGGGAAGGAAATGTTAACCAGTTGGAAACTGAAACAATGAAAGCAAAAGCACTAATTGCACCACATGGAAAAGATAAATAATGACAAATCAATGTCAATTTTTATTCCCATAGCCATTTTTATTCTGTTATTTTAGTTATTATTATTTCTTACTGATTATAACTATCCAGTTTTAAAGAAGCAATAATTTTTTTTTCTTTAGAGACATATTTAAAATACTTTTGACTTTAGAATTTTCCCTTAACATGAAAAGTTTCATATTATTAACACTTCCCCTAAAAATGGCAGAGATCTCAAGACAAATTGTGCGAGTTGTTAATTTATGCTGAATGTTGCATACATTTTTTACTGAAAATCCCCTGACAAGTGTCCATTCTCAAACATATATTCAGAAATTGTTCATGCATTCCATTTAATAATATTTTTGCCCTTTTTTATTCAAAACCCTTGGAGCAAAAAACTAAAGAAGATAAATATAAAGATAACATTATGTTAAAGAAGGATTATATGTGAAATAAACATATGAAATTTTTAACTGACTGATCAGTCGTGTTAGAAAAGGTAGTGTACAGTAAATGTTCTCTACAACACAAAAATCCACCATGTATTGTTATTTGTTACTTTTAACCCATTCCAAGGAGAAATTTTAGTGCTGTATGGCTGAAATATTTTGAAGTTGTTTTAAGGTTTTCTGGGTCATAAGACATTGTGCCAAACTGCCGAAAGCTGTAAGGGGAATGTCACTGAAAAACAATGCCATGGTTTTGACTGTTTTGTACACTCATTTAAGTGTCCACTTACTGAATGCTCTGAGAGAGAAAGTGCCAGTCTGCAAAGAACTTCTGTTTGTTTATTCGCTAACTGTTCTGTATTAGGTGAATGGCTGTAGATTCGATATCCACACACTGTGCATGCATGTACAGGAACACAAACACATTGACTATTGTATAGGTGCATACATGTACTGATTTATCAGCCTTGCAAGGTTTCCATTTACTAATTACATTGCTAATTAGTATTCATTATTCAAAATACACTATATAGTGTCTTAACCTTAGAGTGTGCATTCTACCTAATAGTGTACATTGTGTCTCACATACTGCTATTAAAATTATTTCATTTTTTATAATCATTTTATAAATTATAAGAAAATACATATCCATTTGTAAAATATTTGCATTATTAATATAGAGACATATTCTTTGTAAGACACTATGAAACAATTTTATAATGTAGTCAGTTTATTGCTAGCAAAACCATTCCAAATACCAGCCACTGGAGTTGTTTTCATTACACATTTGTATAGGTACAACACAGTAGTTAAGTGCTGGCACAAGTTACCAATATGCAGTTTCAGATCTTATGGGATATGCAAAACTCAGCTGGATGCGGTCTTGAGCGATATAGCTCTCTGTCTATTTATCTCTGCTTTGTGCATGGACCTTCTCTAGGACACTTACAACATAAATCCTTCTAGCATTCTATCCTAATTAAAAAAACCAATATTTTATTATTATGATACTTAGTAGATGTTCTTACAGTAGTTTAGTAATACAGTAGACAAGGGAGTTTAGGTGGAGGTATACACAGGACTGAAGTTTGTGTGGTCTTTTATAAAATGTCATTCATAATTTGTCAGGACCACATACAAATCAGAATTTATTCTTTTAGCTGTGTATTCAGTGAACATAAGATATGCTTAGAAGATATATGAACAACAGAGAAAACACTTAAAGGTATGCAAATGTACTTTTTTTTTCCAAAAAAGTGACCTCCAAAAAAACCCAAAACAAAATGAAACAAACAAACAAAAACAAAAATAAAAACAAAACAAAAACAAACAAAAAAAGGACTAAATTAAAAAAAAAAACAAATCCTACATTTGAAAAGGTAATAAATATTTCCTAAACTAGTCTTTAACTGAGTTAAACTGAGACATGTCTCCAAAAGATGCAAACAGACTTTTCCATTTATGTAAAAAAACAAAAAAAACAAAAA
>VXAU01005059.1:1883546-1946429 GCA_013399695.1 Formicarius rufipectus | reverse complement strand
TTTTTTATACATTGGATAGTATATATATATTATGTATTTAATTATATCCTTACCAATTATTCTTTCTTTGCATTTAACATTGGAATATGATGTTTGACTTTCTAGAAATTCCAGGTCTTGCATATAAAAAGAAACTTTTTGCACAGGTGTTCCCTTGCATTTGAAAGTTCCTCCATCATGACTCAACAAATATAGGTTAATCTCAGTGTCATAACCTCTACATGCACAAATCAGAGAAAGACAGAAATGAGGAACAACAACTTAAAGATGATGTTGCATCTTTTTATTACCTGAATGAGCCTAACTGCAAAAAAACACCATCTGCATAAAATGACAGAATGTAACAAGGTGAATGTAATCTGCAAAGAAAAGCACATGGCAGCAGAAAATACTGAAAACCAGTTACAATAACCATTAATGTTAATGAGAACTACTAATAACTCTGCTGTAACCAAAAGTGCTCCAATGCAGTCTAGCAAGTAGAAGCATTTGTGTAAAACAGCTGTAAAATAAATCCAAACATAAAATGTTTCACTAGGTGTTTGATCCTACTTGATTTCTGGAACACATGCTGAAAATTTTAGTATGTATAAATGGAGAAACTCCATAAAAATTTGACTGTCCTCAGAGTCTACCTTGGTCTATTTATTGAGTAAGAAATTTTAGGAAGAATGACATCCAACACTCATTTTCTTACAATGGACATCCCATTAGAGTACTGGTACAAAGGAGAAACCAAAAAATCAGGAGCTGTATCTGTACTTTTTCAGTATATTCTTTGGAAAGTTTTTGCTTTACCTAGCCTTGAAATATTTAGCAAAATGATATAGTAAATTTTCATGAATGCTGAGGGTACACCAATGATGCTCCCATTCAGGGACAACAAAAGCAGACCATTTTCACAGATGTTGAAAAGGCTGGGTGGTGATGGTTTAAAATCCAGTTAACAGAAATGGAAGTTTAATGGTGAACAAGAGATAACAGATGTAGGAAAAATACTGATTTATTACTCATCACTAATTTATCTGCAGAATAAGAACTTGAACAAAGGTATACTGAAATTATATAGGTTTTTTGAAATCTACAGCAAATCAATCTGACTGCTGAACAAGTCTTTAAGAACGCTGTTATAGAAAAATACAAAATGGATAGAAGAGACCAATCTGATCTAAGAGTCTGAAAATCTCCGGGATTAGAGAAAGCAAACACTTGCTGCCAGTCTCTGGAAATAGCAGGTACAACTGCCAAAAGCTACTTCTAAGCAAGGCCACAGAGCAAGACTTTCAACAATGACTGTAAGAATGTGGTTTATGCTTCTGGCACCTTAAAATGAATAGCAGTATGTCCAAACCAGAAAGGGCCTAGCACATGCATGAAGAGTTTTCTGTTTCTGCCTCTGAGATATGTGCTGGCACAGACAGACTGCAAACTGTTACTATCAGTAAGAGGTCACCAGGCACTTCTACTTTCAGTTGCAGTTGTATGAGCGCCAAACAGAATACAGACCCCCAAAAGATGTCAGCAGTAGATGGCATTCTGTCTGCAGTTTTTGCAAGAACTAGCAGGAAAAAGCAAAAAGACATTTTGGAAGTAACTGTGGTGAGGTTCTCTGATAGAAAATGTTCTATGTCATGGGGTCAAGTGCTTAAAAATTTTGAAGTGTACTTATATCATGTAATGGATACTTCAAGGTGAAGCATGCTTCATATTTGTACATGGATAGGTAAGTACATTTGGCACTTTTCCTCAGTTCTTTGTCCTTGTGGACATATTCCTTTTATAAGCAGGAGCTTTGCCAGTGTACTTCTTAAGTTCAGAGGGACTTAGCCTGTTGAGGATGAGTCTTTCATCTTTAACAATACCAAATTTCTTTCTCAGTTCTTTGTCTTTATCCTGAGGTGGTGCTTCTTCATTTCTTTTTTGTAAGCCTTCTTCAAATGGGGACATGGTCTTGTTGAGAAACAGGAAAGAGTAGAACCCGACTGTCAGGAAATGAGTGTTAGATAGTCCGTTTCCTCCCACCCCAGTTTATCTTCACAGCTTTTTTTCTGCAGTCTTCCTTACCTTGGAGATGTGGCTTTGCCAGAGGAATTTAATTCAGGAGGCACCTTCTAAGCCAGCCCTTCTCTGTTCTTCCACTGTTACTTTAAAAAGTGATCATGATGGCACTCATGACCTGTTTCAGAACCCCTACCTTCTCCCTTGGGAAGTATCTTGCCATTATACTAAATTCTGCCCTAGTGTTCTCTAAATAGCAACAGGCCGCTCCCACTAAGTGCAGTGCTTTTATCCTGTTCAAATACTAGAAAAATCTTGATATATCTTAGAATTTATTTTTTGTCAGCATTATTTAATTATATTTTCTCTTTAAACAGTAAAGTCTTACACACCTGCCAGCCTTAATTTGATTTACTCTGAATTGTGTCCACTGAATTTGACAAAAATTGGCAGTGAGTTTGTTACTCCATGAGCTCACTCCGTGAGTTTTTCAAGGCTTAGGCCCTTGGATTCCCTTTGGCGGCACGTGGGAGAAAACAACAAACTTCAGGTGGGTGAATAGCAAACTCGTACTGGGAAACTTTGAAGAAGGTGCTTGGTGAGTTGTAAAGCAAACATCCAATCAAAGTAAGGCACTTCACAAAGTTCAGATACTTATCTGATACATATTAAATATATGATACATATTATTCTAAGAACCAGTGGAATTGTAAAATCCTAAACAACCATGAGTACACAGTTGAATTCACAGCAGAAGAAAACATGACATTTAAATTTCTATCGTGAGAGAAAGGCAAAAACTCTGTGACGGATTAAAAATAAATTAACTTTGAATTAACTGCTGCTTCTCCAATGGTTTCATTCTCCTAGGAATACCTACTTATCTTAGCAACACAGACTTGATTTTGTAGAAAGAAAACATAAAGACATTACTTGCATGTCAATCACACAACTCTACGGTAGTTTTAGCCTTCCTAAATATTAACAACCACAGTGAGTTTCACCTCCATAACTGAAGAGGTTCTACTACTTACATTACAAAAGGAAATGTAATAAAGGTGAGTTCAGTGAGTCTCTGTTGAGAAGCATGAAAATTTACCTTTATGAGTCCTTTTACCCAGTAAAAATGAATACATGGAAAAACAAAATTATATTTCCTCCTCATGTAGGCTGTACCCTCCTGCATTTATGATGTAATCTAGATGTAATCCAGGACCCTAATCAAGAATAATTAGAAATAATTGTATCAACTGTCAACAAATTTGAATCATTGATTGCACATATAGCAGGAGTGAGGTCTTCTGTAAAAGCAGATTGTAAACAGAATTTTTTAGTTTGCTTTATCTGATGAGTGGGGTTTTTTTGTTTTGCTTTTTTCACTTCTGGGTTTAGGGATTTTTACTCATTCAGCATTACCGTATGATAAAGCTAGAACTGGTCTTCTGCCACAGAAATAATCTCTTACTGGACTCTGCATTAGTCTTTGCACCCTCTTCATTTGTACTGGTCCATTAAATACTCATTTCTGCTATGCAACCAAATGAATGGTTCCTCTGGAGTGGCAGCTAAGTAATAAGGAATTTACTATTATCTTTTCAGCAATGAAGAGTTGCCACAAAATCCCTGAGCAGAAATGGGAGTTCCAGTAACTTGAATTGTTGACACATATCTTGAAAAGCAGAAAGTCTCAAAACCCTGGAGACACAGCAATTAAACTGAAATTAAAAACAAAAAACCAATCCAAAACAAAAAACCAAACAAAAACATAAACCCACAAACAAAACCCAAACAAACAAACAAACAAAACAAAAAAAGACAAACAAAAAACCCCCACAAACCAAACAAAAAAATGTTTATGGTTTTGACATAGAGAAATCCTGGTTAACAGTGAAAGCAGCTGGAAAAGAGACAAATATAGCTGCAGAAGAGAAAGACTCCTTGATTCTCAGAAGCCGTAACTCTACTGTGAAGGCTCAGAATTGACTGATGCAGTGGTGGGGCTCATTGCCATAGTGTCCAGTTGTGCTCCCTAAAATCCTATGTGGCATTTAAAGACTTCCCAGCCAGCTGTCATTGTCAAATAATTCCCATGGAAAGCTCAAAAAAATCAAACAGAATTTGTTCTGACAAAGAGACCAGCGGCAAAACTCTGAACTATCGTAGTTCTGTTACAGGCAAGTTTCCTGAGTTCGCAGACTCTCGAGGTGTCCCAAAGAGGGGCAAAAACTGCCCCATTCTTCCTGCAGGTGAAAAAAAAAAAAAAAGGGCACGGTGTAAAGCAGTTTAATTCCTCCTGCCAGCAGACACAGAGAAGCACACTGTGCTGCTACCACTGAATAGTGCAGAGGATGTATTTTTTGCTATGTTCATCACAGAGGTGCCAAGACCCCTTCTGGGACTGTGTCTGAGAAGGGAATGTAATGTGGAGCTCTGACAAAATGTCAGTGTACTGATGGTGCTAAGCTTGTGGCTTGTGAGATTTGTATGACTCACCAGAACAATTACTGTAGAAACACAGAATGGTTTGGGTTGGGAGGAACCTTCAAAAGCATTTAGTTCCAAACTCCCTGCTGTGGGGAGGGACAGCTCCACCAGACCAGGTTGTTCATAAGCAGCCCATCCAACCTGGTCTTGAATGCTTCCAGGGATGAAGCATCCACAAGTTCTTTGGGCAACCTGTTCCAGTGTCCAATTACTGTCACAGTAAAGAGTTTCTTCCCAATATCTAATCTAAACCTGCCTTCTTTCAGTTTAAAGCCATTCCACCTTGTCCTGTCACTATATGTCCCTGTAAAAAGTCTCTCTCCATCTCTCTTGTATGTCGACTTTAGGTACTCAAAGGTGCTACAAAGTCACACTGGAGCCTTCTCTTCTCCAGGCTAAACTGCCTTAGCCTGTCTTCACAGGAGACCTGCTCCAGCCCTTACCATCTTTGTGGCCCTGAGGTTATTTTGGCCTCTAACCTGCTCCTGATACCTTCCTTCTCTCCTGAGAACCATGAAAGCAGCCAGTGGCTAAGTCTAGTAAATTATTTATTTGCCAGTGTCAGCACGCTCCCATCCACCACCTCCCTAGGGCAGTTCAGGAGCACTTCAAGACGTGTGTCCTTACTGCATATGAATTAAGCCTGCTAGTCCTAGGACTCTGACCCTGGCATGCCTGCATGCATCCCTTTTTTGGTCATCTTGGGCACATTCATGTCCTCCTTTGCCTTTGGAAAACACTGTGTTTCTAGTTTGGCCAGAAAATTTGTGCATCAGTTTTCTATGCTGTCCCTCAGAATTAAAAGAGCAGAAGCTTTAAGTGCTTGACTGTACTGAATCTAAAATGAGACAACTCTAACAATCCCATGCATGACAGAGGACTGTCTTAATGCGAGTATTACATAAATTATTAATATTTTCAGTCCTAGTTCTTTGTTAGGCACAGCAACCAGTAGACTCAGCTTATCTATCAGCACTGGAAGAACCAAAGAATCTCAATTCCAGCATTTTATTGATGGTTAATAGCAGCAAGTCACACTGAGTATAAATGTAGTATACTGTACCTTACAGTGCACATCTTAATATATAGCAGTGACCTCAGATGTGTAATTTTGTCAGCCCTTGAGTTTAAGAGATAACCACATATGTTATGGACCTCAGGGTCTCCAATACAACTGAAAAAAGAATGACCATATTCACACAGCTTATAATGTCCTTATTTACACACACAAAAAAAGAAACATGTATGAAATTCTCCTTCTTCCACCTTAAAACTGAGTGCAAAGCAGAACCTAAGAGTTAGGAAATGAGCACACAGATTTCCCTATTACTTCTAGTTTATGTATACAAATCTTTTCCATCTAATCTAATTACAATCTAATTTTTCTGACTTAATCACCATTGCCTGATCTTCACCAAAAATGAAGACAGCAAAGTCTTAAGAGAACTCAAAAAAATTCTGAAATTTGTATTTCAAATTTCCATATTTTTGATTAAAATGTGCATATGAATATTGCAATCATCAATTTGTAGGAACATATTTGTTCTAATTAGTTTTTCACTTGTAAAACTTTGGCTTGGCATCTTAAGTTTGTTTTTTCTTATCATATAGCAGCAATTCATGGGGGATTCCAAAGCTATCTCTGAGAAAATGGGATTTCCTGAAATACACGCATGACTGCTGCTAGCACAGCAGATATTATTTTTGTCTGGACTTGACCCAATGTATAGACATAGTGCCTTTCAGTTGTCACATCAGAAGTCACTTAAAACTCAGCATGTGCTCAGTGAAGTACCCTTATTTCAACACTGGGCTGCATAGAAACTCAAACAGGTCTGTAAGCTGCCAAGGACTTTGTGGTGTATGTTAGAAAATACAGGTATAGCACAGGCTGCTCCATGTGTTCTATGGTTTAATATACATACTTTTCCTTCCCCAACAGGTCACCTGCTCTTAGGCTGTCAAAAAAAAAGCCAGATGGGACAGAGCAGTTTGGAGAGCTTCCTACAATCTCCTACAACATGTGCAAAGGGTATTTATAGCCCAGGCCCTGCCCCTGATGGTGACCAAAAGAGGAGGCCCAGCAACAAACTGAGAAGAGGCCATGCATATGGTGGTCATTCCCTGGATACACCCTGGTTGCCAGCAGTGGGAGACACAGGGTCTGAGTGATTTCTCCGTGTATTTTCTGTGGCGGTCAATAACTAAACAGTCCCCGCTTGATGGGGGTGCAAGCAAGAACAACATTATTGAAACTACAACACACAATATATATGCTCAGTAAATGAATATTCATCCCACTGTTTGACTTATGCTAAATATGGAGGAAATATTACAACTAGGGGATAACATTGGAAGATGTTATAACTAGGACATAACACTCTATTTACTATGCAGATACATATGGTAATTGATATAGTTAGAAACTCAATGGAGTTTCATCTAGATTCATCTAGGTTCAGGGTGTATCCACAAAGACTAGGCAGTTTCATACATCTGGGAGACAGGAGGGCGACAGAGTTTTGCAGCCCTTATCTGTCAAGAGATGTCCATTTAGGGTTCTCCCAAGGTTTCCTCGACATCTCTGATAACTCCTTCGTTGCCAAGTGGTTTTGTATTCCAACAATTTTCTGCTGGCACTAGCCCTGTTCTGTGACACCCTGTCCCTCCCCAGCAGCTGCCACCCCGCGGTGGTGCCTACTGGGTCACAGCCAGCCACAGAACCTCCCCAGCCCCCCGAGGCTCACACCACGGCCTTCCCAGAGCGGCTGGCTGGGCCAGGGGAGCAGGAGAAGGGACGAGGCTTAGTAATCATTACAGCAGGTGCCAGGCTGGAGGAGTGACCTTCCACTGCTGCAGACACAGCCGACACCACAGAGAGTCTCCCAGAACCTTCCGCGGCCACTCTGGGTGGCACAGCCCACACGGCTGTGTCTGCCTCGCCAGCCGTGCCCACCACCTCAGCAGGACAGGGCCCTTCACACCACCCCACGGCACTGACCCTTGTGTCCCTACACCTCTCTGCAGGGCTCAGCTAGCCAGTCCCCACGGCTCCAGGGTGGCTCTCACCCTTCCCGTGGGAGCCCCGGAGGCCCTGCATAGCCCCCCACACTGCACGTCCCACCTCACTGCACAGCCCCGCTGCAGCTCCCCCATGACCAGGACACCTCACTGCTCCTTCAAACATCCCCATTCTCCAGCTGGACCCTCACCAGGTGCAGAAGGGACACATCACCAGCTCCAGACCTCCCTCCTGGTCTTTCCTCAGGGCTGTTTCCCCTCTGGGGAAGCACAGGTGAGTGCTCCGTCCCAGCCCACCCCAAGTGCCCTGTGCTGAGCCAGGGCTCAAGGCCGTGGGTGCTGCTCTGTCTCACGAGTCCCAGACATTTCCCCACAGCTGCCAGGCCCCATGGCAGGGCCACAGTGCAAAGGGCCAGGCACAGGGGCATCACCATGGGGCAGCTCCATGTCACACCAAGGGCATGAGGGTGGCACAGCCCTGGAGCAGGCTGCCCAGGGAGGCTGTGGAATCTCCGTCTCTGGAGACATTCAAAACCCACCAGGGTGTGTTCCTGTGTAACCCGCCCCAGGTGACGTTGCTCTGGCAGAGAGGTTGGACTAGATGGTCTCCAGAGGCCCCTTCCAACCCTAACAATTCTGTGACGGGGTCTGTGCTCCAGACTGCTTTGCCACACTGGGAACAGTGCTAGGAAGTACTTGATTAAGGGTAAAGATAGAAAGGAATAAGGGAGACAGTCCCACTGAGTTCGGTGACTCCCTTGCCAAACTTAGCCCCAGATTTAACCAACAGTTTAGGCCTAAAGGTTGAAAACCCTCAAACTTAGCAGCAATAGCTTCATTTAAACAATTTAACAACAGATTCATATACAATTTATTATAGCACAACAATAACTCCCTTATAGGCCTTTGATACAAATTTAATGTACCTAAGAATCTAAAAGAGCAACCTTCACAGTACCTTTATTATAGTGTATTCACACTCGTACACACATAGACCTAAAGAGTATGTACAAAGTATATACTTATGAAAAATTCCTCTCAAATTCAGTGAAGGACTCATGTCAGATGCCTTTGTATCTTCTCAATGGATGAAGGGTATCATCCCAGGCTCTGTCCTCAGTGTTTGGCAGTGGTCCTCCAAATATTGCAAACCTGAGAGTCTGCTAGCTCTGAGAAGAGTTCCACTCAGAGAAAGATTGCTTGTTGTAGCCTTCTGTGGTCTAGGAGGGCTCAGAGGATGTCACTCAGGATTACTGCTTATAGAATCATAAGAGAGTTGGGTTTAGTCACAGTAATTTTTCACTCTCACCACAGTTTGGGTCAGTAACTTTCTTTGAAATTTCAATAACAAAAACATTGTTCCACTTGGGTTGTTTTTCAGGCAAGAAAAGTACGTTTCCAAGGCTGTTTGTTAAAAAACCAGGAGCTCATTAGACAGCCTAACTTTCTGGAAGTCAACAGTGTTTCTGAGAAGCTCAAGAGCAGCTTAGCCCAGGTGTTGTTCATCAAGGCTGAGGCCTAATGAGCATTTCTGAAATCCAGGTGTGGCTTGAGGAGGCAGAGAGGGAATGTACCACCCCACCCCACCCACCAGTGCTCCAAGTTTTAAAATCTTACCACCTTCACTGGATTTCTCCAGAAGGCGTTAGGTTAAATTCAGCGTGAAATAGGAATTTCTTGGGATTGTTTGCTGTCAGCCATCCTCCTGCCAAGGATTTTTACTTTTAGTTAGAGGACATGTTTCATACCTGCCATGTGAGGTGAGTACCTGCTGCCTTTGGCTGCCTATATCTGTAAAGTTGCTGATGTTCAGTATTTGTTCTTTTTTCAGTGTCTAAAGCTGCCTGAGAAATCAAGGCTGCTTTCTCCCAATCAGGTAATAAAAAATATAGTCTGTGCCACAGAGAGCTTATGAAGCAGAAACTTTAGAAAGAGAATAAAGAGGGTTTTTTCCCCTGTTCTTGCTCACGAATAGTTTTGCTGAAATGACATCCTGCTGTGATACCTGCAGGAGGAGCAGGGGGCATAAAGTACATATGTGGCTCTAGCACATACAACTGCTTTATTGTGGGCAAGCTCAGGGGTTATCCTGACCTTCAGCACTGCTTCTTGAGTGTGACAGGACGGCCACCATTAGCCACTTAGGTGCTTATCAGCAGATGCAGGTGAGAAACAGAAGAGATGGAAGGCACAGGCTCAAAGACGAGGTAAAGAGCAAAGTGATTTGCTGACGATCTGGCTCTTCCTCCTCATCTCCTCTTTGCCACCAGATTTTTTTTTTGTGCAAGCTGAGAGATCATGAAACTAGAGGAGAAACACTCTGGCTGTGTTCTGCCCACCTACAGCTCTCAAAGTGTTTTAGGGAGGATGGTTGCTGCACTGAAGCCCAGTGTAGGAGAGAAGGATGCACAGATGTTAACCCTGTCTGGTGACTTCTAACTGGGTACCAAAAGGGCTGTGGGTGTTCAGGTTATATACCAGTGTGTGTGCATGTAGAAGGGAGGAATGTTATGTGGGGGAAAATTATCTGTACATCTTAAAGAAGCAGTAGCTTGTCCCTTCACTGTGTCAGAATTTATCTCTCAGCTGCTGTATATTCCTTTAATTTAAGTAGAAACCTAATACTTTCCTCTAGCGTTGCCTCTATATTCACACTGAAACACTGAATTTTGTCTTTTGGTGCTACTCAAAGCTCAGTGTAATCTTTCACATATCAGAAATGGAGACATAGCAGGGAGCTGCATGAGGATTTTTGAAAACCATTTTCTTATAACCTTTGGAAACTTGGTGCAATGGACCCTCTCTCCTCACCCACAACAGCTGGTACCTATCCCTTTGTAATCACTCATGACCTTATGCCCTTGCCAAAAAATTACTTTAAGAAGGGAGAGGACGGAAATGTTAGGGTTTTCTGTAGTCTAAATGTCTGTGACTATCCTTCTGGTAAGGAGGCTGCTGAAGACTAGTAGGTTGTGTTCCTTACCTGCTTACTGCTTGGAAAGAGGAGAGGTTTAATTATTAACCCTCTATCTGCCTTTTTCCCACTGACTGCGAGCTTCCTAATCAGAGTAAATAGTTCCATGTCACAAGCACTGAGTAGATGTTAGACTTAATCTTGATTTTTTTTTTTTCTTTTTTTTCTTTCTTCTCTATCTGCCCAACTGTTTTCTCTAAATGCCTGGGGAAAAACTCCAATTTCATTGGTTTCTGGACCAAGTCCTGAATGTTTGTTTACGTATTTCAAGATGCTGATCTGTCATACATTTAAACGATATACTGCACAGATTTTGAGAAGAGGTGACCTCCTTCAGCTTGTGATAAATCCTGTTTGGAAACAATGCATGGTCTTAAAGGGGAAACCTGAAGCATGGAAAAAGACAAGCACCCCCTCTAGGAAAGTAAGCCATGACCGCTTGCAGCACCAGAACAGAAACCACCACCCAGATATGACTGTGGGCCTCCAACGAACAAGCCAAAGTCTGCACAGGCTCCAGAAAAACATGAGCAACTCCACCCTGCCACTGCACGGCAGGACACGGAGTGCATAATCCGTGTGGGATGTGAGCTCCGTGGGTGCCAGGTGCCCTGCACAGCTTGGCCGTGTGCCGGCACATCCTCCCATACCTCTACTGCAGGGAGTTTTCCGCCAGCCTGAGCCACTCGAGCTCCACATCCCAGCTGGGAGCTGAGAGTGTCCGTTTTGAGAAGCTGTAATTCGCGGCTCTTGCCAGCATGAGGCATAGGAGACTGAGCGCGCAGCCCGCGCTGCCGAGACGAGGAGCACACTGCTTAAAATACCTTGACTGCCTCTGCCGACGCTGTGCTCCGGCACTCTAAGGGTGTGTTCCATCACGAGTCAAGGGGCTCCAGGCTTCTAATGGCACAGTAGCGATGCTTCTTTACACGCACACACAAAATCATTACATACGGATCAGACTGTGACTGGGTAACAAGCTGCAAGGAAGGAGGTACTGCAATGCTAGCTCTTTTGCCAGCAACTTCTGCTTAGGAGTAATAATCAAAAGTCAGGATCTCATGCACAGAAATGGTGCCCTTCCAGCAATTAAACACGGAATAGTTAGTGACTTATTATTGAATAAGGGCTCCCGGATGATTAAATGCATTGATACAGCTGGGCATGCAACCTACTAAGCAAAGCAGATGCTGAGGAAACTAGGGAACTAGAAGTAACTTGATCTCATTGTTTCTATGCATCTTCCCCAGTAAAACAGATTAATCACACTCAAATATCTTCCTTTTTAAATGATTCCACTTGTTCCAGTCCTCTGCTCATGCCTGCTCCTCACTCATTTTACTTGGCTACAGTCACTAGCGAGCTAGATGCTTCATGGTCACCAGCTCTGTAAGATAGATGAAGGAATTGCATCTCAGTGGCAGACCTGTAGGGCCCTGAACTACTGCATCACAGCAGTTATCGGAAGGTTTTCATGCTTCGAAGTGCAGCTTTATGTGCTTGGGCACAACAGTTCAGTATGACTCAGTGGCATGCATGAGCATGGACTGAGCTAATGACTGCTGTGGTCACCTCTGTAGCTTGAATCGCAGCAGGGCTTTGCTCCATCTGCATGATACGATTTCTAATTTTAGGAACAAAGCCAGCCATGCAGAAGTCTTGAAGAGCTAGATCAGCAGGGAATCATGAAAATGGATGGAAGGGCACATGAGGATGAACTGAATACCAGTGCTGGCAGTTGTCAGAGTTCTGAGGGGCTGCTGTATCTGCACCCCCAGCTCTCATTATTTAACAGGTTTGGAAGCCTTCACTGTTTCAATCTGCAGTTCTGGATTATTTCTCACTGAACTACAGACAACTGCATTCACGTGCCTGTGCTTAAATCTTTTGCGTCTCCCTGCCACCTGAATTCAGAGGTATTTCAGCACTGAATTTACCCCTGCCTTAGTTCCTGTCTCCTAGAAAAGACAGACAACAGCATATGAGGAGAGACAATAGTTATTATCAGCGCCAGGGCTGACATCAAGATTATTCTGGCCTCGGGGAGCACTGTGAGGTGAGGGATTTTGAAACAGAACTACAAGAATGAAGATAACAGTCACATAAAGCTTTCCTATCTTATGACTTTGTTCCTCTCTATTCCCATCCAGCTGCATGTCGTAACTGTATGCTAGGCTTGGCAAAACCAAGGAGTAAGAAGGTAAGGATATGTTCAAGGAAAGAGAAGTTCGAGACTCCACTCTGAACTTGCGGAGTCGAGGGGAAGGCAACTGGCACCAGGGTAATGTTTCCTTGTAACACAATGCCATCTGCTGGGACTTGATAGAGCACATGAGGCAGTGAAAATGAACTTGGGATAAGTAAATCCAGTAAGGTTAGAAAATGCATGCTGCCTCACAGCCACATCAGCACAGACTGAATGTGTTTGCAATTAGAAAAAAGGTATGCTTTAGCAGAAGCAGTTTTTAGAGATTTTCCATTCCTTACTGCCTAATACACTGTCAAGGAGCTTGACAGTGTGTACGCATCCTACACAATGTTCACACTGGCTATTACTGCTGTAAGCTTCTCCCTCTGAAGTGAAAACCAAAAATGTTGTGCCCTGACAGAGAAATTGATACTTGCTGGGTTTGTTGTGCCACTTTTAAATCAAGGATGCACTGAACACTGCATTTGTCATTCCTGCAGTGGACAGGCAGTGATAGGACAGACTTGTCCATGAAACTGATGTTCTGACTAGCAGTAGCTTTCCTAGTCATAGTGATTCCCGAAGGTCTGATCCTGGAGGCAAGTTTGTTTGTGACCCATTGCTGGTTCAGTTGAGATCACTTTGACGACTTGAAGTGTAAGATGCCAGTGCCAGACTTGTCTGAGCTCAAATCCTATCCTGACACATCATTGCCATGTAGCATGATGATAGATGAGAAGCTGGGAACTTCCTCAACTGTTCCTATAAGAGGTTTGTTCATATAGATTGTGTTTGATAGCATCAAACTGGTAGGAAACTACTCTGAGTGGAGGTGGTGTTGTATTTTTAGTTCTTTTTGTGTCTGAGGAGGCGTGGTTTAAGCAACCTGCATGTTTGGGATTTTAGGGGTTTTCTAAGTGCCCAACTCTTTCAGTTGGCTGAAATGTGTTCGTTCTCCCGTTTTGGAATATCCTTTCACACTGGTGTGCCCTGAGATTATCGAGATGGCCAGAGTGGTGCTGAGTGTTTCAGAGGGTGACTTTCAAACACAGGAATTTGAATCCTGTTCCTGCCATGTGATGCCTACCACACCTAACATTCACATGCAGTACGTGCTAGAAAAAATTTGTTTCATTCCAGTAATAGATGTGTTAATATTGACTGCAAATTTGACAGTCCTTTAAGAACAAGCTTGGGGCAGCTGTGCTTCTTTCTGGGATTGAAATATCTTTGTACTCTCCAAATGCCATGGGAAGAATATACTTTAGTGACTTCTCATGGTGAATGCTTCAAGCTGATTAGATTTGTTGTGTCAGAATGACTAATAGGTTGCTTGATGACAGCCCTTTTGAGCTCAAAATCATTAAGAAAGAAAATACTTCTTATAAGATCTTGTCTGGGCCATCTACATTTCTGTGTCATGGTTACAGGTGTATATCCTCACAAATGTTAAACTGCAAGATTTGCTGAATTTATTTGTAGAGATTTGATGCTGAACAGATCCAAAACACTGTTTAACCCATAACAGCATTCAGTGTAAGCATATTATTCAATGCACAACTACATGTGATTCATGAGTGATGATTTAATGTACTTTGGTCAATTAAAATGAGAATTATACTCTAGAGCATTTATTCCCCAATAATAATTGGGGAATTACCATACAGCTTGATCCTGTCTAGACAAATAAGTTTTGATTACACTAAGACACAGCAGTTTATTGGTTTGGAGTATTTGTTTGGACCAATTTTTGGTCACAGTGTATGGTGAATGTATACCCTGCTTATTTCTGTTTCGTGGCCAGGCAGGGACAAAGCAATTTATAAATGACATTTACTTGTCATTTATTACAAGCTAACAGTCATTGTTAACATATGCGTATGTGAGAATGCATTCATTAGGAGTCCCAGTGTGTTTAAGATTTCCAAGGTCTAGGCAGAGTTTCTGAGTAACTGCAAAGAATCTTTAAACAATCTTCAAAAAATTCTTTCTTTAAACATCGCTGTTTTAATCATACTGTCGTATATGGTGGGTGGCAGCAAAGAGCAGGGCCTAATATCCTGGTGTTTCCCTCCAAATTTCTCCACTCTTTGGTGGCATTATTTTTTTTTAAGGTCCTTATGAAAGGCAGCTATACTCCACTCCATTTAGGCAGTATTAGCAGGTGGTGGGATAACTTCTACCAAAGGGCAGAAGCAGCAAAAATATAGATTTTCATGCGAATTGTGTAAGTCATAAGTAACTGTACGACTGCGAAAGACCCTAGGCCCGAAGCTATGAGCTCACTGATGGGGTTTTACTTTAAAATATACACAAAGCTCCACCAAGATTCGCCCTCCAGATTATTAGAAAAGCCTTTGGTTCTTTTGCCACCTTAAGAGAGAGCGCAAAGGAGCAAAGATGCACAGGTCCTTTCAGCAAGTACTCTTACTGGTAACCTTTGAAAATAAGAGTACCTGGCAAAAGTGTAAAGGGTAACATTCAACCAAAATAAAGCATGCCACCAAGCACTGACTTAGCACATGCCAAACCATACAACCTGGCAAAATCCAACACACCCACTCTCAAGCTACCCAAAATATTAAGAAAGGAGATAAGAACAAAAAGTAAAGAAGGAGAGAGAAAAAGATAATTACAGGTACCACACCTAGATCCAGCATAGCTCTAGCTGCAAGGGGGCAGAAGATGGAGGCTTGGACACAACATGGAGAACACATGTCCTGCTTTTATTTGCTTTGCCCCCCGTGGCCACACCTCTGGCAGTCCCTAGGTGGGACTTGCACTGTGCCAGCCAGTCCGGGGCTCCGGGCGTGGCATGGGTGATGCTCCCGGTGCCCAGGGACTGGCCAAGGAGGCTCCAGGGGGTTGAGGTATGAGGTCGGCCATCACCTGACCTTGATGAAATTCCACCTGTGCTTTCCTCCTCCCACCCACCATGAGCTGGTCTGAGCTAATCATTGTCCAGTGGCTCACATAGTTGAAAAGTCATACCCTGAGCCTTTCCTTACTGTCCCTCAACTATTAAATCAGCAAGGATTAAGCTGAGCTGTTTTATGTGCCCCCAATAGAGCACTGTTGAAGGGTAAACACACACCAGTTTTATAACCTGTTTATTTTTTTGCCTTAAAGAACAATTTGTTCCTATAACATGATCCTCAAAATTCCTGACTTCTCTCTGAAAACACCTATGAAGTTTTCTTGGATTATAAATTCTTGCCTTTTGTTGCCTCAGCTACCCGAGTTTTGTTAGAGAGGAATAGCTTAGTCATTAGTGCACACCTGCAGATGTCTCAGCCTGGGCAGACTCCCTCCTCAGAGGTCTGACCTAGAAAGGATGCTCAACTCACATTGTATTTTATGCACAACGAAGCTCCCACTGCTTCTGCTAACACCTGCTGGGAGGATAACGCTGCCTCTTCCCTCACGTTCCGGTTCAAGACCTTGATGTCCAGAGGGTTCAAACCACTGCTCTTGCCTCCCAGCTATAGCTGGACTTCAAGATGATATATTATGAAGATAAATCAGCTTTATGTTCACCATTGACCAAGAAGGTAAAGCAGGCAGTCCCCAGCAGCACACAGACTTGACTCAAAGTGAAAAGAAGATGATGCAGTCTTTGTCCACCTGCAGCAGAAGCTTCCTGTGGCATGGGACATGTGGTAAGGGATTATGAGCAGCGTGTTGTGTATGCCCTAGGGACTGTCACTCCAGAGGTTCCAACCATGGGGATTATATTGAGTCTGAAACAGCATGATACCTTAACTGTAGTGCACCTGCCTGGCTGGAAATTCTCCATGAGAATTTTTGGATCCTTAATATGATCCATTTGCTACCTTCTTAATAACAGCCATACCTGATACTTGTCATTAAGAGATACTTTTCCAAAAATGCCAACCTTCCATTGTGCCATACTTTAGGTATGATATACAAATTGCTCAGATAAAGGGCAGGTAACCTTAGTTACCTACAGTGTCTGTTACTCTTGGCATTTATTTCCTGCAGTCAACTGTTAGACAACAGCTGTCCCACTTTAATTAATGTTACAAAAAGTACAACATCTCATTATTTCTCTTTCATAACAGGCCCATTTTAGAACCCCTCACTTAGCAGCTCTTGTGATTCATGCCAAATGGAACTCATTTCCATGACTATTAAGAATCATTTTCAGAGAGTTACACATAACACAGCACAGGTTTGCAGTGAACCCACTCTGAAAGTTCATTTTTCTGCTGGCTATGGTCTGTATCACAGCAGCACTGTGACCATCTGTGGGTCTCCCTGCATCTGTGTGAACAGAAGCAAGGTATAAAACCAAAAAGGTTAAATGGAAAGATCTGCCAAGAGAAACCTCTTGCATCTTGTGAAGGGCTTTTCTCTTTTTAATATGTTAACTCCAACTCAAAATTGCATAAATGGTGGGAACCTTTGTTTTGCCCCTTATAGGACATGCATAAATATGTTCCAGATAGAAAAGCCATTTCAGATGCTTGAGGAGGATGAAATATGACTCTCCTCAGTGAGTTGGAGAGAATTTTGCTCTGAAATTTTAAAGTGGCACAATCTCAATTTCAGTTCTGCAAATACACTAACCCTTAGCTGTTTTCAAGGCAGGACAACACATATACATGAAAGAAAAGCATTCAGGACTTCTGCATTTCCCTCTTAGGATCACAGAGGGCATTCAGCTTCGTGTAGATTCTTGTAGAGGGCAAATCTGCCATTGAGACTCTTATTCTGTAACTGTCCTGAGACAGCTTCAGTGAACGTGACAGAAAAGCTGTACCTAGTTAGCAGCATTGTGTGAGGATTCGCCAGTTTTGCAGCCCTCATTCTTTGATTTGAGGCACGCACTGTGCAGACTTTACTTCATCTAGAGGCAAGTCATTCTATGCATTTAAATGATAAGCAAAACAAGTGTGATTGCCGACTATGCTCTGCACTAGTGAGTTGAATATTGTGTGCAGTTTTGGTCACTGCAATATAAGGAAGATATTAAGCTATTGGAAAGTGTCCCAAGTAGGGCAACAAAGAGGGTGAAGGAACCTGAGGGGAAGCTGTGTAAGGAAAGGCTGAGGGCGCTTGGTTGGTTCAGCCTGAAGAAGAGGAGACTGAAGGGAGACCTCATCGCAGGTACAAATTCCTTGTGAGGGGAAGAGGAGGGGCAGGCACTGATCTCTTCTCTGTGGTGACCAGTGACAAAACCTGAGGGAATGGCCTGAAGTTGTCAGGGGAGGTTTAGTTTGGATATTAGAGGTACTCCACCCAAAGGGTGGTTGGTCACTGGAACAGGGTCCCCAGGGCAGTGGTCACATTCAAGCCTGACACAGTTCAAGAAGCATTTGAATAATACTCTCAGGCGCATGGTGTGACTCTTGAGGATGGTCCTGTGCAGGGCTAAGGGTTAAATCCAGTGATCCTTGTGAGTCCCTTCCAATTCAACATATTCTGTGATTCTGTCATTCTGTGAACATAGACAGGAATAAGAAGGTGATTGGCATCATTAAATGAGTTTACAAACTCAGGCTGAACTTTCTGCAATTACTCAATGAGACAAATTCACTCCAATTTCTATTAAATCCTTCATATTGTCTCAATCAAGACTCTGAGAAGTGTGAATAAGCAGGAATTAGCTTGGTCACTGTTGTGGTAAAGGAAGGATTAGTGAGTCTAACCTTGCACATGTGAATTAAAGGGACTTTTAATCCTGCAAAGAAGAATGCCATATTGAGTTGCCTTCCAGGCTTTCTATGATATTGTCCCCTGTGCATCAGGACTGCACAGGCCACAGATGTATAGGTGCAAATGACATATGGTGTTATCTTGGCCAACAAAAGATTTTTCCTCTTCCATGTTTTTCCTATGCTTTGTTCACATTTTGCTGTGTTTCTCCAGAGCCTCCTGTTTGTTGCAGTAGACCTCACCAATGCCAGCTTTTCATTACACTCTCTCCCATAGACTAATTTGTTGCCCAGAGCAATAGCCTGAAAAAGTCCAGGGACTGAAAAGATCTAAAAATAAATCCCTGCAGAGAATCTGCCTTTGTTCTTTCCCAGAGAAATGAAATACAAATATGTCTTTGCCAGACACGAAAGAACCCATGCCACAGAGAAAGGACAGTATGACAGTGCTCTGTCCCTTTCCAAGGGGACATAGGAGGACTGGATGCAGCTCCAGACTCACCTGGGTATGAAAAACAAAGGGACTGTGTCTTGCTCTTTGCTCCCTCATTGGGCACCGAAGGGAGCATGGGAGCCAAGTGACTATTACCTTCACAACATCAAGCAGAAGGCACTGCTGCCATTTTGAAGCTTGGTTCATTTAGGTTCCTTCTTTCTTTCCATTTCTGATTCAGATCCCAAAGTTTATTTAGTTTTCTCCTTTCTTTACGTTTCTGATACAGATCCCAAGCTTTCCCTAGCATGGATTTCTTGTGATGTGTACTCAGGCTGGTGGACTGCACAAGCTGCTTTTCTGCATGGCAAATAACCATGCTGTGAGAATCATTCATTTTCCACACAAAGTTGCTGCTGTAAAAGCCAGTTTTCAACAGCTTGACAGAAGAAGGAAAAGGCTGGTGCAAGTGTGAATGGTTTTCAGGCATACCCCAGGAGAGAGGCTGTTTGCCTCCTAAGTATTCTGAGTGTGTTTATTGTAGAGAACTGATGCACTAGAAGATCATTCAGTGCAGAAGATACTTGCAGGGGCATTGCAGACTTTTATGAGCCTAGTTTGCACTAATCTGTGCTTCAGCTAAAAACAGAAGATCTCTTGAATTGGACTGTTCTAATAATAAAGTACTGTAGCTAAATTGACTTCTGAAGTTGCTGGCTTTGCTTCTTTCATTTTGCCAATGCAGTGACTTTCACCTGCATCAAAGCAATTTAGCACTCCTGTTTTAGAGTCAGGAAACTGGATTGGTTTTACATTTGGACCAGTAATTTACCTCTGCAAGAGAGTAAGCCTAGGCCTCTATGGCTGATCATCAGTGTGGTGTCTGTGGTTATTTCATCAGTTCGCAGTGGTTATGGACTGAGTGGAGCAGTAGTGCTGAAGAATTTGCAAGTCTGAGAGGCTTCTCCAGATGAGAACTTGTGTGGCAACCTGCAGAGGCAATACTGCAGTCCAGTGGTAGTGCTCTGGTCAGTGTCCAAGCAGTAGGCTTTGATCCTATCTTGGTAATATTGCAGATAATTTGGTATTTTTTTATCATGTCAAGAAGCACTACTACCTGGACTTTGCTCTTCTGGTGGCTCTGGAGGAATTAGGAATCTGTTGGTGATGCGAGGAAGCTGTGAATTTCAAATTAAAATAAACAAGGCTTAGGTGCCACCTCCAGTTTCTCCCTCCACTCACAGGTTTCCACATAATATTTGACAATTTAATTTACATGGAAAAACAGGTGTGTCTGTCTAAAATGAGTGAATAGTTGTGAATATATATTTCCTATAAAATACCAGTGTGGTTGCTTTCTTAAAAGCACAAGTTACTTTCCTGGAAGATCACCTTGTGATAGGAGTGTGGCTGCCATGCAGTGGAGATTCAGTCAGGTGATAGCAAATTGAAAAATCATTTGGCTTTATTGCTTCACTTCTGCAATCTTCCTCATTTTTTTCCCCTCATTTGGCTTTATTGTTGACTTCTGCAATCTTCAGCTACTTGTGATTCCAGCTTAGTTATTCCTGCTGTTATCGATTGATGCACATTAGAAAATAAGGGAGTAGCTTAATGAATCTCTGCAAGGGAAGGCTTCAGTGCAAATTAGAAGTTGCTATACTTTGCACAGTCTTTAGAGAACTTCTGAGGAACTCTCTGATCTGGATATTAGCCTTTGCATAGAACAGGGTCATAATACCATTACTTCAGGCTGTGACTTTGTGAGTGTGGCTCCTCTTCTAGAGATTTTTTTGTTTTTTATAGGGGTTCAAAATGAAACAGTAAAGCCCTTTCAAGGAGATATGCAAAGGATCAGAGACTGGTGCCACATGGACTGAGTCCCAGCATTTTTTCTTGTGTCAGCAGATTCTGCCTGGTACCCCTATGGGCTAACTGTGATCAGAAAACATCTTGAGTCAGAACACATCTTTGTTGCTTTATTGCTGCCTCTCCTTGTATTGGGCGCTAACAGTGGTAAAGGTTTGAGGAATAGCACTTACAAAATCTTCATTTTGTAGAGTGCTGGCTCTAGCCTTTAATGCAGGCCTGCAGAGGTGTGCTGGGATGTGAGCTGAAAAGTACCATACAATGCTGACAAATAGTTTTGTGGTTTTGTTTTTTTGTTTGCTTGTTTTGTTGGAGGCTTTTTGTTTGTTTTATTATTGTTTGTGTT
Organism: Formicarius rufipectus; assembly: GCA_013399695.1. NCBI lineage: Eukaryota > Metazoa > Chordata > Aves > Passeriformes > Formicariidae > Formicarius > Formicarius rufipectus. The sequence continues at coordinate 1,925,438 of VXAU01005059.1, read as the reverse complement.
TTTGTTGTTGTTGTTTCTTTGCTTAAGCTTGGACCTTGTATAAGGCAAAGCAATATGAAAATACATGCCTGGCTTAGTTGTGACATAGTCCTTCTCAAACTGGCAGATTTCTTGTTGTCAATTTCCTCATAATTTAACATTATTGTTTCAGGGAGGGGAAATACTGGAGCAGGTCAAAGCTCTGATGAGGAGGGAGGAGTCATTCTCTTCCATGGAGCAAGGGAAAAGACCTGCTAAAAGCTACATGATACATTAGGTGATTTGTACTTCAGAGATTTGCTTTATACTTATTTTTTTTGCTCATCACCCATGATTCTACATATACAAATTCTGGTTAAGTGTAGGTTTTTTGCTGTTGGGGACACCAGCAAATTTGAGGAAGAGTTTTACTAGCTATGCATAAGTCTAGAACAACTGGCTGAAAATGGGTAGCTCTTGCTTTGTTAAGATAAGAAGAAATTGAAATGAGATTAAACACTTCATCTAGTTTCAGGGTAAAGCAAAGGATATAAGAATATCTTTGTGCCATCTGGGAGTACCTGAACATTTTAGCATGCTAAATTGCTCTGCCTGTAGCAGCCATGACATCCTGGCAATTCTTATATGCATTTCTGCTACAACAAAAGTTGTTTATTTTCTGATGGTACCATTTTACAATTCCTTTTTCACACTGTACAAGCATTTCTTTTTTTTTTTTTTATTTGAAACAAGAGACAATTTCTTGAAGTAGTCTTGAGAGAGGCTAAACAAGCAGTAAAAGCTTGCTCTCTGCTTCCATCTGTCTAATTACAGTCAGATCTCTAATGACTGGTACCATGAGATGTAGTAATTCTTGTTTGGGTTCTGATCTCATGCTTTTTATGACCTACTGTAGCCCAGAAGTAGCACCGACACATAAATTAAAGGATGTGCTGTGAATTTATTCAGACTTTTGTCACTGAGTCCTCTAATGATGGAAATTCCTGATGTGAGCTATTGCTCCTTTAGCAATGACAGTACTGATCTTTGGTAATCTCTTGAATGTTATTCTTCAGAGCAAACAATTCCTAATCTAGCAGGATGTTATACAGTCCCACTGGGGCTTGCAATTACTGTGCACACTGTTTAGGTCATTTGGGCAGCTGGGACTTGACTTTGATCAACTGATGCTCAAAAGATCTTTGGCTTGACCTCAGAGCTGAGCTAAAATGTTAAAATGGTTATTTTTGCTAACAAATTGCTAGCTATGAGGTCAGACAGGCCTATTTATAGGGCACAATGCCTATGAAGTCAGGATGCCTGTATGCAGTTCTGAGGAAAAAATGTCACTAATTGAGGTAAAAAGAGGGATATTAAATTTATGTGGAGTATACAATTTTTTTCAAATTATGTTATCACGTGGCTTCCTTGCAGGAGGAGAGGGTTCTGCCTCCGAAGGGAGTTGTTACTGACAGGCACTTCTCTGGCCACTGTTTCTTAGGAAACATGACTAATGGGGTTTTGAGAATTCCACATCACAAACTTTTCATTTGGTCATTGAGACTGCAGCTGTACCACCTGGAGCCCGTTGCCACTACATGTGGTGACTCTTCAGCACCCATACAGAATCGCACTGTAATACCAAAAAAAAAAAAAAAAAAAAAAAAAAAATTCCTTTGTTGCCTGGAAACTTGTATGGGTCCTATGGAAATGCTAATTTATGTCAGGGCTAATCTGTGCCCTTCTTTGGGTCTTAGCTTTGTTATAGAATCTGCTTTATTCTGAAGGAGGCTTTTGTGTCGAATATCAGGTGGGGAGAAGACCAAGAGGGATCACTTGGGCAGTATCTTAAACTAATGCTTCTCCCTTCCAGGTGGGAGCTCCTGATTCTTTCTATAATTTATTTGCTATTAATACCATTTCTGTTCAATTCCTGCACATATTCCAGAAGCCACGATGATAGTAAACCCCTCTCCCCCATAATTAATGCAAAGCAGGCTAACAAAACTTGGTGGAATTGTAAATAAGCAGTTTTATAGGGTATATAAATAAAACTTGTGACAATTGACTTTTCTGTTTCTTCCTTATCAAAAAGGCAATGGAACAAGTTCCAACTTGTTCGAACTTCTAGTCCTAGCATTTATTATTAATGTGATGTGTCTGGCCACAGTGTGCCTAAGGCAGCAATATGCATTCCTGACAATATGGACTTTAAGTACTAAAGATCATAATTTTAGCATTTTGTTCCCTCCCCCCTTTTTTTTTTCAATTTTTAGATTATTCTAATATATTTTTTACCTAAGGTTCACAGGAAAAAAGACCATTTAAAAACCTTTTCCTGTAAAACATGCTTTTTAGTTTCTGTTCTGAACCTTTCATTTGACTATTTAAAGGTAAATAAGCCAAAATCGTCAAAGTGTTTCATTCTTACCGAGATTTTAAATCTCTCCATCTTTTGTTGTATTGCAGATGCAGTTGTAGTCAAAATAGAAAAGTAGTTGTCTTTTATTGCTTGTTTCTTACTTGGCTCATTCCATAAAATATTCGAGTTAAAGAGCTTTCAGGATACTTAGAGAAGTCTTGGGACTCTAAGCTTGTTGGGACTGAAACCTACTGGCAGAGGGAATATCTAGGGAAGACCTAGAAGTTTTTGCTGAAGATGGCCAAAGCTGCATTGCCAGGGTTGGATAATTTTGTTCATCAGTCAAAAAGTTCCTGCTTCTGTCCTGTGGCTGTGGACCCTCATCTTGCAGTTGTGCTGCTGTTTCTGCAATCATACTCTCAGTATGGGAACTCTCCTAGAAGAGGGTTTGAAGAAACCTCCATCCTTCTAAAACTTGCCAGGAGATGAGACAGACCAGGGTGAGGAATTTTCAAGATTCAGCCTTTTTCTCTGAGTTTGTTATTTTTCCCAGTTCTCTGCTTATTTTAACCAGCCATACCCTTTGCACTTATAGTGCATACTATAAGTGCAAAGCATACTTTCTTGGATTGCTCTCTCACTGAAGTGTAACATGTTTGCTGCCCTGTAACATACAGGTCTCATAATTGTGTGAGTGACTTTTATTGAGTCACAGGGAAGAAGGATGCATGTCAAGAAGTTCTTTCCATACAGAAAACCATTGTGGATGCTGACAAGGCATTGTAAAAGTGTGAGACACAGAGATGAACTTCACAGTTTAGTGTGAAAACTGACTTCTACTGTTCAGACTTAGGTCAGAGTATAGATCAGTGATGGGGGGGTACATGCTTTTACTCTTTTGCACCATTTCCTTGCAAGCACAGATCTAAAGAGGTCATGTTGCAGAATTCTGTCTATTTTAGGTGTCCTGGGACATGACTGAATCTGTTGTATTGAGGTAGACCAAACTTTTTCTCCAAGTCAGGTTAAAAACATGATGTCTTGATCACCTGCTGACAGTTTGATACTTAAAGTTGGGGATCAGATTTTCAAGGATGTTATGGTAGCCACATCTTGGAATGCTATTTTGATTGCCTATTTATTTAATTATTTTAAAGCTTATTTAACAGCCTTACCCATCTCTGTTTTTTCTGCTTGTAGATCAGAAGACATTGTAAAACTGAAGGTGTTCAGTTTATTCTTGGACTGCAAATCACTGGATGTAGACTTTGTTGCTTTACTTGTCTGTAAAGTATTTTCTGTACTGCTAATATAACCATGGCCCATTTTGAAAGGGCTGTCTCTAAGGTTTTGAGCAGTAAATACTGTATCAGTGTGAACAGAAATGACTGTGCTGATCCTTTGGTGCTTTCTGGGATTATCCCATTGACTTAAATGGCACTTTTGGTTAGAAAGAAGTTTGTATGACTAGGTCCTTAACTTTACAGCTTGGCTATGCAGATATTGGACTGTACTTTTATAATAGTTCTACATGAGCTGAGATGCTTTAAGCATTTATAAGCCTTTAAAATTAGCTTACTAAGCTGGTTCTGCTGCAGAAGACATGACCTTTCTGGTAGCTCATAAACCCATTGGAGATGTGTTAGCATGCTGTTGGCAGGCTGAACATAGTCTTTGGGAGTATTATATTACAGCAGCAATAAAATCCATCTAAGGGCTTACTCCCATTCTGTTTTAGTACTGGCTGTATTCATAAAGAGAATACAGGGCAGGGACTGGAACATGGATCTTTGGTACGGAGCCATGACTTGTAGTTTCATCTTTGTGTTATCTAGTTTATGGATCTTGGATTTTAAACAGCAGACTGAAGAAGACTGTGCAAGGGCTGAAGAAAGCCATCCTTTCTGTGTCTCAGAACTTTGTTCAGAAGAAAAAGTTGAGACATGGGAACTCCGCGAAGTGAGTTGTGGCTGTTCAGTGATTCCTGTCCACTCTTTCAGACTTCCTGTGCATCATATTGAGGGTACTGTTTCACCTTTGGTTGTGGGACAGTAGAAATGAAGTGATTTGGAAGATTTATTGTAACGAACCAAACACCCGTTCTGAATATTCTTCTGCTGTCTCTAATACAGTTCTAAAACCTGGGCTACATTTAGCAGAATTCTCTACCTGGACTAGAGTTTTGTGTTGGGCCAACAAGCATGTGCTGTTCAGGAGTTGTTTAACCAAGGACAGCATGTGTTTCAGCACATTATTAGGATGTTATGCACTTCAGCTACTTTGCAGAGTGTATTTATGCTGGTTTTGACTGGAGTAGAGTTAATTTTCTTCACAGTGGCTACTATGGGGCTACATTTTGGATTTGTGCTGAACACAGAGATGATAATATGAAGATGTTTTTGATATTGCTGAGCAGGACCTTTTTCTGCTTTTCACACTGCCGCATTGACAAGAAAGTTTGGGGTGTGTGGGAAGTTGGGAGGGGACACAGCAAGGACAGGTGACCCAAACTGCCCAAAGGGTATGACATCATGTTCAGTATTATAAAGTGGGAGGAAGGAGGAAGGGGGAGTGATGTTTAGAGTGATGGTGTTTGTCATCCTGATTAACCATTATGTGTGATGGGGCCCTTATCTCCTGGAGATGGCTGAGCACAACCAGGCCCATGGAAAGCAGTAAATTAATTCCTTGTTTTGCTTTGCTTGTGTGTGCAGCTTTTGCTTTCCCTATTAAACTGCCTTTATCTCAACCTATGAGTTCTCTGGCTTTTACCTTTCCAATTCTTTCTGTGATCCCACTGGTGGGGGAGTGAGAGAGAGGCTGCATGGGGCTTGGTTGCCAGCTAGGGCTGCATCATGACAGTACTGTTAAGAAATCGGTATGTGAAAGAAAATGGCTTTTTAAATTTTTTGTTATGTTCCTGGACACTAAAGGTGTTAGCAAAGTCTAAGAGCACATCACAGCAGATTTGCTGTTGTTGCTCTTGCTAGGTTACAGGTGCTGTCACTTGCCGAGTTCTTTCAGTGCAGTGTACTGCTTGAATACATGTTGCACTCAGTGATAAATGAGTATTGGTATTCAAAAACTATTCAGAGGTTAGGAAGGGCCTCTCTTTTCGTAGGGAACTGCAAAATTCTGAGTTGGAGATGTCATCATCTTTGGCATCAGTGCCCTGCTTTAATTGATAAAAGGTATGTGCTGCTATGGAGGTGGAGATCAAGTCTGAAAAGGATATAGCCTATTAAAAACATTACAATACTGTAAGTATCATTTGTTTTACTTGAAATGTGGCCTGTTTAGGACTAGGTAGTCTTATAAAAATCAGTTGTTCATTATATCTTAGTGCGTATGATTCTGAATGGAGGGCACCCATCCATGTCACCATCATCATCTCATTCCAGTGGAGCACAAACCCTATTGGATGTGATCTGAGGCAGGGAATAGAATAAAATCCTTTCCTTCTCAATGAATCAGTCCAGTGGCAGTGGCCTGCACTGCAGCTGTGACATTGCGGCTGATTTCTTTTCAGCTACTGGGACTGAATTTCTTTTGGTCTTCTTGTGGAATGCATCTGAATGTTTTCATGCATATCCTTCTAGAGATAATGCGTATTTGGAAAGGAAATATAGCATGAAAATAGTTGTCAGAAACTGAATTTAAATATTGTGTATTTTGCAAACTAACTTTTGTGATACAGTTGCACAGTAAGCAATTAAAGTTGCTTATTGTCTGTAAACAGGACTAAGATTTTGCTTCCTACTGCATATGGTTGTTATGAAGCTGCATATGTGAAAAGAATATTAGGTTTCCAGATGCAGGTTTTTGTTAAGTGCGTACTTCATTTTCTGTGCAAATGGGCACTAAAATAAGTAGAGTAATTGTCTTGCAAAAAGCGTGCAAAATGTGAAAGTGCGTTGCTCTGATACTGTTAGAATAAAATGGGGACATAAGTAATTTTGGAATTAAGGTAAAGCTTCTTTGCATCGGAATTGATTCTTTCTCCTTGTTCTGAACACATCATTCCAGTCGCACCTGAAATCTGTTCAGGTGTTGTATGTGAAATAGTGTGGATCAAAGCACAGCCAGCTATTGTTTACCTCACTGTGACCTCTGCAGTCAAAAGCTGCCTTTCTGGTACAACATCTAAAACAGCTCTTAGAAAAGAACATGCTACTAAGACCAGTGCTTATCTGAGGAGATTCAGGTTTCTCTCATCTCCAATCAGTCTTTACTTTTTCTGTTTAAAGTTATCTGCTGCTGAGTGTTCTCATTTTCAAACTAAGGAACATGAGTCCTTAGCAGTAGACCTGCTTAGAAGCTTTTTAGATGGAAATCAGAGGGGGATTTGTGTTCATTTGTTTAGGACTCCTGTAGTCTGAACAGAATGTGACAGCAGTCCCTGCAACAGAAAATCACAATTGCTATGGCACTCTCCTGAGAAATGAGAAATTCAGGGTAGTGCCTACTTTCCTAGATTCCAACCAGAATCTTAATTTGAAACTACTAGAAAAGAGGCTGATGTTGCAGTAGTCCTAGTGGTCTGGTACCAGCTCCAGTGCTGCTGAGACTTCACAATGCCTTGGATGGAGGCACCAGGTAGTGTGTCAGTGTCACCTGGTTTGCCTTTGGTGCATGTACAGAAGACTGGGAGACAGGGCACTAGGAGCTAGACACTAGGGGCCAGCATCTATGATGTGGTGCTCACAAAAAAAACACTGACATAGATCAGAAAGAACAGGAAAAGCATCATGTACTGAAACAAGAGTCTTTATTTCAGTGAAGTACAAAGAAATGGGAGTTATTTGATTTGAATGAAAGTGCTGAAACTAAAAAATGAAGCAGATAAAATACATTCGTGTAGTATTATGAATCCTTGGATATCAAAGCATTGAAAAATGATAGCTATGTTGCTGCAGCAATAAAATAATATTTACATAGCTTAAAACTAATGCATTACTACCTTGATTTAGTGTTATATCATTGGTAATGTAGTTTCCAGCAGTATCAGATATTACCACTGACAATGGTGTCTTGGCCATCAGTCTTTCAGCAAGTGATTTCCTAATGTTTAAAATGCATTGGTACAGAAGCAATACTCTGTACCAAGCCAGCCCTACAAAACCTCAGCAAAATCAGTCAGCCTCTTTTTTTTTCTTTTCTTTTCTTTTCTTTTCTTTTCTTTTCTTTTCTTTTCTTTTCTTTTCTTTTCTTTTCTTTTCTTTTCTTTTCTTTTCTTTTCTTTTCTTTTCTTTTTTTTTCTTTTTTTTTTCTTTTCTTTTTTTTTTTCCCCAAAAGAATGGATTTGATCAACTTTTTGTTAATCACGCTAAACTTTGGTTATGTATAGTAACACTGTAAACAGTGGGCCCAGTTCACAATCAAGTAACATGAAATCATTGTATTAAGGTTATGAGAAAGGAAAAAAAAAAAAAGATTGCTACATTGTTATCCTGCAGCACCAAACACAATTCTTTTTCAAGAAGGGTCTTTTTCAATTACAATAGTGTTTTTCAGCTTGAATCAGGACAGGTCATCTGTTTTCCTAGTAAATGTAGATGATTTACATTTTCAAAGGCATCAAAACATACTGCCATAGTGGTTTGCAGCAGGGTCAATAGCCCCATTTACACACTCCGGTGTTTGTTGTTTGGATGTTTTGTTTTGGGGGTTTTTTTGGTTGTTTTTTTTTTTTTTTTTAATAAATATCAATTAACACAGGTATTGCTGTGAACCAAGCCCACTGTCTAAAGGAAGCACATTTCTTGCCAAATTGTCTTTACATAAGAACATGTTTTTATAATGGATTTGAATAGCTGCTGTGTAAGTTATTAAAATCATGTGTCTTCCTGCTTGCACTGTGTACCAACACAAAAAAAAATAAACATGCAGTAAAATGTAGCAATGTTTAGAAAATAATGTGTAAAAAAACATTCAGTATCTTATATTAAAGCATTTACACTGCATAGGCATTCATATAAGGATATAGTATAATAAAACTTATCAAATATACAAGCATGCAGCAGTTGCCTTATATTCACAGTTCTAGAAATGACCACACATTGATTTCCTCAAATATAAATCGGATTATCCAAAATAGATTTTGCAGCCACTCCCCTTCGCAGTGGCAAACTATGTTCTCCTGTGCATTGCAGATACTGACCTATATAACAGGCCTAAGCTATGCTGTTGTATTGTACATCTCTGTGATAAATACTGTGTTTTAGAATAGGAAGGATAATGAGAAGTTATCCATACTTCTCATAGCAGAACTTGGAGACTACACAGTGCTTGAATTGAACAAAATATATAAGCATATTAATTGTATTCTCCTTAGAGAGTAACACAGTAACCTTGCCACATATCTAGCTACTGCATAAGCTGGCCATGCAGTTTTCAAAATAAGTTTAGACAGATTTTTCTATTTTATATTTATTCCATCAGAAGAGGTATAGTAGTAAACTTATATAGTACATACTGTTTTTGCTCTGCAAACTTTACAAAGAACTCCTGCTACATTTAGATTGTGTAGGGAAATACAATGCAGAGATTTAAAATATGTTTGCAGAGAGCTCTTCTTCCTTCATTTGCTCTTTTGAAGGTGGTGGTGTTACATACGATGGTGAGCTTGGACCATCTGAACAATCACAAGATGACAGTACCCAGATTAGACCCCTCTGTGGCTGGATGCCACCTGGAGGACAAAGTTGAGGTTATGTGGCTTGCAGTGTCTGTGGTTTTGACTTGCTTATTATTGCCTAGCTTGTCAGGTTAACCTGGTGTGAGACTCCAGGACAACAGCAAACAAAATACCTGGAGGCAAGGCTTGTGTTAGTTGTGCAAGGCTTGCAAAACTGAGCTCCGACATCCTGATACAGGTTTTTGATGTGCCAATGTGAAACTGGATTGAGGAGTATGACCCTTACTCCATCCAGGTATTTTTCCAGTAGTGTCTGCATTCTGCTTTTGGCCTGACTTCCCTTGTCTTCATACATAGTAATTTCTGTGTCTTTAAACACTGTGTGCATGTACTTCATTCTTCTGAGCACTTCAGGTAAAGCTAGTGGAAGTAACCTTGTAGGATGTTAGAGCACCAATGACGCAAGCTGCAGGGATTCATCCCTGTGTACAAAGCAGCAAGGGATTCAGAAACGGCAGGTATGAAATAGCTTGAAAAGGAAAAAGATGAGTAAGAGATGGCAGAAACATCTATTAATGGAGAAATGGAGCATGGAATAGGAAGAAAGAATTAGAGCAGTGGTAACTGTTCTCTGTGTTTAAAGAAAAAACAAGAGAAAAAAAAAGTATAATCCTCTCTGGAATTTTTAATTGAGAGAAAAAACCTTCCTTTTTTTTTTTTTTTTTTTTTTTTTTAAAAAAAAGTGAGCTCTGGCACACATGCAACGTAGGAATGAAAAGGTGAGTAGATGGCTTTGGTGTGTACTATCAGAAATGGTGACACTGATGTACTTATGTACTGCAGCCAGGAGTTCACTTTTGTAACTCATTATTCTGAGTCGCTTTGTGCGCATATTCCTATTTTCTAGTAAAGAATATGTAGCCCTTTCCAGAAAGCTGTACTAGTTCCTGTTAGTCTTAATTAAGTGTAGGACAGCAGTGGAACAAGTCATTGTGCTACAGATATTCCAAGCTCTCCTGGCAGACATACTCATTTTCCCTTTGAGGATGTGTCTCTGTACATATGCGTGTGAGGAGCCTCAACTCTGTATTTGGAATCTAATACAAGGATATTTAGAATCTGAGAAGGATATGGGGGCATCTGAATACTTTTATTGTATCAACTAGCACTTGGAAAATGGGCTTACAGTTGGCTCACTTGCCACCACAGATGTTACTGTTCTGTTGTTCTCCAGACTTGTTCACTAAGACCTCTATGGTGACACGTGGATACACAAATGCTGTGAGAAGTGACTGTGGAATGATTATTTGGCAGTAGGGTCTGTATAAATATAAACAGAATCCCATTTTTTTGCCTACTTTTTACAGTGTATGCATTAATAGATGGACATAAGACTTGGAATGATGAAACTTTTGTTCAGCATATCAAAGCTAGTGGTTCACTGGTTCTTCACTGCATCTCTGTCATATTGAGAGCAGCAGTTTAGATGTGGGGACTGCCCACAAATGTAACAGCATTTTGGTTTATAAATTTCATTTTCATTAATATGAGGTACTGCATTAGCCTTTTATTCTTTTTCCAATTTTCATTTATTTCTTTAAATGCTTACAAAAATGAGCATGCCTTGTGGTTTTGAGCCTGATTTCTTATGTAATTTTATATTTCTACTAGGTTCTCTGATGAAGAAGGTCCTCAGTGAATGTCCCATTCATTTTTAACTTTCCATGGGGAAAATTCTTATCATGTAGTTTAGAAAAGCCTCTGAAGAATCTGGAGATTGTTAGAAGCAGATGTCACAGCTGTCTTGAGTATAGTGAGAAGGAGGAAAAGGAGCTTTCCTGAGAAGTCTGACAGCTTACCACAAAGAAGTTGGTGCTAAGCTGTGAGTCCCAAGTTCCCACAGGTATGCACCAATCTTGTGAGAATTAATAGAAGATGGATGCATAAGATCTTTGCTTTTTGTAAAGAAATCTTATCAGCTCTGTTTCTAGTAGAAACCTGACCTATTTCTTCAAAAGAGACGTATTTTCTTTTCTCACCTGCTTCTTCCACCTCTCTTACACAGTGAAGAAATTAGTTCAATTCATAAAGATGAGGGGCTTTTGACCTCTTCCCTTTTCATGCTAAAATTAACCACGCGTTTCAGTCACTGCAAATCTGGTTGTGTGGTAAAGAATGGTTTACTCTAGAATAAAATTAGTTCACCAGAAGAGGTATTTATATCAACAGAAGAACCTCTTCCTCATTTAAAGCTTGCCATGCATTCTCCCCACTCCTCATCTCTTTTTCCATCTTTTGTGTATGTGTCTTTCCAGATAAAAAAATTAAGTGAGGGCACCAGGAATTGTGTGTTTGGACCTCCTCAATTATACTTTTAGTATCTCAACAGATGAGGGATCTCTCACAGGGCAAGAGAATGCCGAGCAGCCAGCAGTTTTCAGAAACAGCAGGTAGCTAAAAATACTTCATTTTCTTTGCTCCTCAAGCAGTGACAAGTGTAAACCTGGACTGGGTTGCTGAAGAAGTAGGAGACAGTAAGAAGACAAGGTAGATGAGGAGAACAGCCCTCTGACCTTTAGAAAGATACAGCTGTCACTTCCAGAAGCGTCCAGCTTTTCTGTCACATTTCAAGAAAAACACTGAATACAGGTACAGTGTCATTTGAAGAAATATAAATAAGGAATACTTGTATAGTAATTTAAGAGAGTATCATGGAGTAATTGAATATTGAGCACACTGACTTGAAAATATTAGCTAGCAAGTCAGTCTATAAAATGTTGGTCCACACACTTTCATTTGAAAAGCTCTTCATTTTATGCTTTGGATGCTATCTTGCTTAAATAGTGCTATATATAATGGTGCATGCCTTTAATCTTTAACAGAAAGATTATTTCCACATTAGATTTCCCATTAAGTCCATCAAAGTTACATTTGACAATAATTCCAGCTTCTCTCACTTAAAAACTTTATATAGTTATCACTTTGGGGGGGATTCTTTTCCTCATTTGAGTGTGATTAAGTTGTAAAGTTTGATTGCCTGACACTTGTGCTTATTTCTCACCAGTTTATTAGTAGTTCAGAATGGTAAATCTCTGATGACTATATTTGTACATTGAGAGAACATATGCAAAGGCTGCATGTGATGTGAAATTTGCAGGCATGTGCTGTGTTTTAAAGCCTTGCTTATATTACACTAGAAATTAGTGTGATAGTACGTGATACAAAGAAATCATTGGGCTTTTATCCATGCTGCTTTCTTTCTGTTAACCATGAGTTGTTAAAGGTTCCCTCCTCAGTCTGAAGACAATCATGGGAGTTCACTCATATAAAGACCAGCAAGGCAGATGCATAAGAAATACAGGATTTTTCAGGGAAAGGAACAAAATAAGAATTCAGCCTAGTGCTTTTAAGCCAGCACCCAATCCGTTAGCTCAGGCTGATCCAAGTTAGTTTGCCTCTAGCTCTTTTCATGCCTTCCTCTCTATCCTTGCTACATTTTATTCTGCTGCAGGAGGGATGGACATCATATATGAGTTGTAATGCCCACCATGTGTTCACACAACACCATCACAATACATGTAATTTGTATTGTTCATGTTTGTGGCCATACAACATAAAAGAACACAAAATAATCCTCTGGAATGCTGTAGTTCCCAGCCATTTTATTATATTTTGTTATGTTCCTAAAGGGAAAATGATTGTGTTCATTTTACAGGATTTAAAAATAATTATTGAGTCTTCCTGTAAAATGGCAGTGTACAATTTGTTATGAACAAAACAGAACTGACTCCATTACTACAGCAGAATAATTTGCAGCCAGAATTCAATTACACTCTTAAAAACTGATTTTAATTCAGAAAGAGGCTGCAATAGCCTCATTTTTGACCCACATGTTTTCTGAATTTTAGACAAAACCTAACTTTAGCATGTTAATGCAGATGTATCATATGGATATGGAATATAAATGTGTTTTCATGAAAACCCAATTTAAGTTACTGTGTTGAGCCATTCAATACAGCTGAATTCTTCATTCAGATTCTCTGTAAATTCTGATCACACAATAATTCAAACACACAGTTCTCACAGACATTTTCTTTGAAGCCCTTGCAGGACTAATCTAAACAGGAGGTGCAATAGAAAGCTCCACTTTATTGTAAGACTAGAGTTTATCTATTGACCAACATCCACAGAGCATAAAGCACGAGTTCTTTTTGTGTCTAAACTATTTTGAATGATGTCTCTCTCACATGCTAGTTTGGCAAGCTTCTAAGGCATTTGTGCAAAGTGATGATGCAAGAGCAACCTGATTCAATACTGAGAAATTCATAAATAACATTCAGCAGTAATTAAAGTGAAAAACTACAGCTCAGAAAAGCAGTCATCCTACAGAACCAGATGAGCTACTATACCCTGCAGTGTTAAAAGTGGAGTATGTTTACTGGTGCCTTTAACTCAACAGGCATCATTGTGAATTTCAAACACACCAAGGATGCATTCTGGTTTTTTTTACATAGATAGCATTGGAATAACAGTGACTGAAACCCCCATGAATATATGAGATATATATATAGAGAGAGAAAGGGTAAGAGTGGAAGGAAAAAACAGTGCCAGAAATTATCACCTGGAAACATACTACACATTTTGTCAATATTTTTATATTAAAATAAAGAGCTAATTTTATAGACCAAAATGGTTTTAAGATAACCTAGCGCACTCTGTAAGGTCATTTTCAGGAGTGAAGTGAATCATGATGCAAAACAGGGACATTTAGAACTGTTTTACCATCTTGATAAGAAAGCCTACACTATTTTCAGCAAGTACACACTAAAGTCACAAAAAAACCCCTATAAATTCTTTGTCCAGATTTCTCCTTAGATTAGGATTAATGGCAGGTAACACAGAGCTTAGTTGTCCAGTTTTTACATATGCAAATCTCAACAAAGTAGTAGAATTTAGGTAGCTAGTAGTATAGCAAATAATGGGCAGATCTTAAAAGTAGAATTCTGAGGCTTTTCGACTTGTTTCTCAAGTTCTCCTGTGAACCACCTGTGAATTTACTGGGAGGAACACCTGGCCCTGGATTGTGTAAAACTTAAATCTGTTCCTGTTAGGGTACAGCTACAGCCATTGTGCTGTGGCACATAATCTATGCCTTTCTGGTCTTCAAAGAGAAGGTGAGAGCAGTTGTACGTAATACTTCATGCTTCAGGAAGAAAAAAGTGGTAGCTGGCCCAAAGTAACTTGAGACTTAATATGCAAGATCTGCAAAGTAGCCACTCTGATATTTGTACTGCAACCTGCACTTACAGGAATCTCTGGTTATGGTTTTGATGTCAGCCAGGTGTTGGGGGAATTCAGATTTTAGTTTTAGACCTTGGCAGGACAGAATAATTAAACTGTGTTGTAGGTTAGTTGATAATGAAGGCAGCAATAATTTATGAAATTTAGTTCTAGAACTGGGATTGGATAAAAATGCTCCAGTTTAGATGTGCTTGTGGTTTGGACCAATGTCTGAGAGTCAGTTTTTGTCTTTTTGTGACTCTAGTTCTAGGTAGTAAACTGTAAACATCACAATATGTAGTCTTCTTAGGAAGTTCAGTATGCCTCAGTACTAGATACAAGATCTTTAGCAGGACTTCATGCAAGGAACAGTTAAACAAAGGCTTATATGAATAAGGCACTAGTAAATGTTTGCAGCAAACAACAATTACAGTCTGTAGTCTTCAAGTCTAAAACCATTCTGTTTAGGAAATGCCTTTAATATGACAGAGTTACCAATGCCAGTTAGAAGGGGACTACAGAGAGTGCATCGTTTGGATGATGCCTGTGAGGTCTGTGAGATACCACTGAATGCAAATCCCCATCAAGTCTGGAAATCGCCTGTGCAATGGTGATACTCAGGAGAGCTGAAGCAAGAGGAAACTAGTTTAGAGTCTGGTCCCTGCTAAACTAGTGTGAAATCACTGTAATGGATTTGCTCCAGATTTATTACTGTGGTAGAAGGATCTGAAGCCAGAATTGAGGCTGTTGTGGCAAATCTAGTTAAGCAGTAACAGCACTGACCCAAACCAAATAATTGGCTATAATCCCCTTAAATGGTTTCAAAAAAGAATCTGATATTTTAAATTTCCTATTTGCTGAAGTCCAAGGATGCACTTTGTCTTTTGACTAATGTAATAGGCCAAAACTTTCTGTACTACTTTGGAGCTGATGCCATTCTAAACAGTTACTAAAGTATCAATCCATATTTTACACCAAATGAAATTTGAGTCTGCCAGTCTGTAGGATGGTTGATGGGTATTTCACATTAAAAGCTGTTCAAAACCACCCACACTCTTCCATTCATAAAACCAAAACATACTACTACTTTTATGTATTATCTCTTTGAGGGGAGGCATTGAAGCACCAAGAATTTGTTTATCAAGCCAATAAGAATGCATTTGTAAACTAATGGATCTTGTTAGTATTGATGATTGTATTTCCCTAGGATTGATCCAGTACAACTGCTGTATCTGCACCATTCATTTGGTATACTGAATAAATCAGTTGTAATTCCACAGTCCGATTTCATCACTGAATCCTGCTGTAAACACACAGCTGAGCCTTATCATCTGACAAATTTCTCTTCCACTCAGATTCTCCATTATTTATACAAGATGTCATTAAAAAAACTTAACACACTTCTGGTGTTCATAATGCAAGAGGGAAAAGAAAACTACATTGAGTCATTCCTGTATATATTATGGCCATTGGATGCTACAATTAGCAACTTCAGACAGTGGATTTTTTTGTTTGCTTGAATTATTTTTTGTATTATGTAAGGATGTCATATTAAGCTTATGCAAAGCTTTGATATTACCCATCCATGGGCACCTCAGAAACTGTACAACNTTTTTTTTTAAACCTTTGACTCATAAGACTAAATTTATTGGTGGTATAACTTCACTGAAATTTTCACCATAAACTAATCTGGACTAATATTAACTCTTTAAACAAAAGAAACCAGAACAAGTAAGTTAAGTGCTGAGAATCTCTCTTCCACACCTGCTATGTATACTCTAAGTTATATACAGAACAAAGAAAATCCCAAAACTTCTCATCACAAAGATCTTTCCTCATAGCAACTCAGAAAACCTTTTTCATTTTAAATGTTTGATTCTTATAAGAATGCCACACTTTTCTCTGTGTGTATGTGTGAGACTAATACATGGCATGTGTTTATCTGATAACCAGAAAATGTTACTGTGTATTAGAGCTGTGCAAAATATTTTCTGTAAATGTTGACAACTTTAAAAATGTTTTCTTTTATCATTATTTTCAGTGCCTTTTGAGGTCATAATTAGTTTTGTGGGTTATCTCTAGCTGACAATTCAAATTTGTGCATATGTTAGTAGAATTTCTGAAGTTGTGCTCGCTGTAAAATAAATTTGAATTTTTTACCTTATAAATGAAACTTATGTTTTGAAAGTCAATGTAGATTTTTAACTTCTTCTTAAGATTAAAATAATATGTTAGTACCTGGTTGGTTTTCCTTCTCTTTTTGCCCACTGCTTTCGAAGTGTGCCTTCAATAGGTGGGAAAGAACAGTTGTCATTGTGAATATTTAACCAAATGGAGAATGCAGTTTTCTTTCACAGCTGTATTTCTTCAATGGAAGCAGAGGGACAGTAATGAAACTTTTTTTTGTTCTGGAACTATGATATTACATCTCTGAGTGGAGAAAAATCTATTGTTAAACACTTACGGGCATTTCTTTAAAGAGCAAATTCACACATTTACAGAACTTCTCAGTTGCTCCTTGATGCAACTGCCTAAAATGAAGGCATCCCTTTTCAGTCTATGCAGATGTATTTACCTACATGGATGACATTTTAACCAAAAAAATGCCACTTCAGAATTTTATTTTTTTAAGTAAAAGAAAAGAAAACACTTCCAGGTGTAAAAATCAAGCAAAATTCTATATAATTATTTAACAACAATTATTGCATGATTTTGCATAACCCTTGACCTTTCTAAAAAAGCAGTACTTGATTTTTAGATGTGCATTGGTTTGATAATGAGTAATCACGCAACTGCTGAGTCACACTTGATAAATATTTAATTTAGGGAAGAAATGTTCTTGAGATTACAAAAAAAATTAAAAAATCAGTCCTAGAACTTTGCTATTAATCCAGAGATTTTCACTGTTAGATGAAATGCATGTAACTGGAAATAAGTATTTTGTTGAAAGGAATCCACATTACTTTGATAAAAAAAACCAATTTATCTGAGAGGCTTTAGGAAATATGACAAATTTGGTGAGGCCAATCCCTCAAAACCTTCTCATTCTTTAGGAGATGAATGAATGACCAGTCCTGTAAATCTAATGTATTTTAAGGCTAGTTAGAAGACATGGAATAGCAATACTCAAATGAAATGCTCAAAACTAAGAAGTATATGAATGACTGGGTAATTATTTAAATAGAATTATTTATATGGGTGAAAATCTGCTTATTCCTTTATATTTTCTAATATAGTAAACCTACCATCTATTTGTATATCAATTATAACTGATCTTAGAATGCCATTTCATAGCTTGAATCTTCATTTTGCCCCAAGGTTTGTTCTAGTCAGGTTGACAATTAGGGAAAGTCCTAAAACAGAAACATTGACATATGCTGTTAAATTCAAATGCAGAACATTAAAATTAACATGGAAGCAGAAATGACATTCAGTGTCAGAGTAACAAATTTGAAAGTCTTAAACAATTCAATATAGAGAATATAGTTTAGACAGTTTCAATATAAGTGTGCTTTTTCCTAAAAACATCCCCCCCCAACCAAACTTTTTTTTTTCTTTTTAAGTCTTTTGTCTGTAAATATGAAAGAAGGCTACACCGCAACGTAATTCTTCATTGCCATACTAAACAGTAAAATAGTCTTTCTAATTCACATTGCTCATGGCAGTCTTATTTGAAGTTCCTTTATTAAGTTTGTGATTAAAGCAGTTTGGGATTTTTGTTGGTTGCAAACTTTTGGCATAATGTGAATACCAGTCCCTTTCAAAAACAGCCTTGAGTTGCTTAATGATGCTTGTGCTGTTCCCCGGGTCTGCTTGGTTGATAACAAGGCCAGCTCCAGCATTCTGCGTAAAAGCATTTCCTACCCAATCAAAATTACCTACAAGTAAAAGCAGGAATATACAATGAGTTTCTAACATGAAAAACAAAGAACCAAACAAAAAACCCTAATCTCCCTAAAGGCAACCTGGCACGAAACACTAGCAGTTTCCCCAGTGGAGAGACAGAAATAAGCTTTTTGTATTCACAGAAAAGAAAAAACTCCATTACAATACCTTGTGTAGTGAAGGTCATCTCTGGAAGTTAAACAGCTCTAAGTCTTCATAAGTGAAAACAGGTTCTTCTATTTATTCAAAACTGATTTGCTCTTCTTTCTGCATATATTGTATTATTACTCCATTTACTTCCCTCATCAGTCTTTTCAGTGCCAAGAATGATTTTGGGTTTTTTTGCTGTATAAGCAATTTAAAGTTACAACCTAATAGATCTTTTACAGGTTACCCACTGGTATTTCAGGAAAGAAAAAAAGGTTTTACTTTTTTATACCAGTTATTACCACCTTTGTTGAAATCTATGGTGACAAATGAGCACTTCAAATCCTGGCGACAGCAAGGCAAAGAGGATAAGTGGACTAATGGAAAACCAACTGTTGCAGTTACTTCTTTTAATTTCACTAGAACTGAAAATATTTTAAATTATATACATAAAACACATGCAGTATTTTGGAGAAATGATGCCATTACTAGAGATTATATTTTAAAATAGTATCTGAGCATACATAAAACATGAAGGTATTGGAGATATTTATACCCATTTTTCAGCATCATGTCAGCTACTTCAGCAGGAAATGCTAAGAATTCTAAAGTTGTCAAGGATGGTAAATTGAAGCTTCATCGTAAGGGACTTTTTTTTTCTATGATTTCAAGTAAAAGTTATATCAGGTCCTTAGCATGCATTTGTACTACATTCACAGAGCTTTGATAATTTTTTTTTTATTTTATTTTTTTTTTTTTAAATTTATGTGCAGCTAAGAATGCAAGGACAATGGGAAAGAAAAAACCCAACGTGGCTAAGAATCCATGCTGTTAGATGAGTTCCAAGGTACTGAGATTTGATTTGGCTATGTGAAGGAATTTAAAATGGAGTGTAAAAATAATGTTTAGTGGGGGGGGCTCGTGGGAGATGAGAGGAATGAGCTGCAGTATTCAAAGTAAAAATAAGATTTAGATTAAGATAGGTGTGAGTGTGTTTAGAGCTCATCAAGGTGGGCTGTTCAGAGTAGATTTTAGTTGTGTCTCTACACAGTTTTGGGTACCCCGTTGCTGGTGTGTGTATGGGTTGTGCTTCTGGGTTGCAGCCCTTGCACTCTCCCACTGCCTCAGCCATCATGGGCTGTGAGCCCTTTGCAGTGAGTCAGTAAGATCCCTAAAGCATCAAGCTGCAGCATATTAGAATGCATGTTTTTTCTGTTGGCTTTTTAAAATGTTATGAAGTTGTTTCTTAATTCAGTAATCGTTTTCTGAGCCTGTAAGCTTACGTACAACTCAGATATTTTAAAAGGTAGCTTACAGCCTGCATTCAAGTGAGCATTTGACTGGTAATGAACTTTTGCTAGGTGCCATGCAGCAACTTAGTTATACTTTTAACCCAAAATACCAGTTAGATATGTACCTAATGTTAAGAGGGTGTCTGAAATGTCATTACAGGAAATGAAATAAGACCTTGGAAGACAAAGATGAAAGGCATCTACACAGTATTTATCATGATTGACCATAGCCTTATCAATAACATGGAAATGGAGAACAGTCCATCTTCACTGGATCGCAGAAACAAGAGAATATTCTAAAAGTTCAAGTTATTCCTTCTTCATAAATGGTGTTATATTTGTGTTTTCAGTCTGTTTTAAAATACTGAAAGCAGAATGTTGGTCTTGAGAAACTGATTCATATGGGAAGCAAAGTTTTTAAATGGGAAGAGGCTCAAAGCTCAGTCTTCATCCAGGTTCCCAAAGAAATGAACTATTAACAAACATATCATCTGTAGAAGGCTTATCTACAAAGGGGTGTTATTTCAGGCTTTTGGATACTAACTAGAATTTCTTGAGATGTGGTTACTCACCAATATATGCAGCTCCATCAGTCACCATGTATTTGTTACGATTTAATTTGGGAAGGGAAGTGTTCTTCTGTTCTTTAAGAAAGCATGCACTTTCTTCCTCAAGGTCAAAGAATTTCTGCCATAAAATGGAATGGAGCACAGGTTAGTGAGAATTGCTCTTGCTCTATAAGAGAGAAAAAATATGGTCTGTTCTCTACTCTTTACTGACACTGAGTTAGTGCTAAAGTACAGCTTGAGTTTTTATAGCCAACCATTAATTTTAATAAAATGCTGCACACTGTATTTCTTAGTAAATTCTCAAAGGCTGTGATACTCTTGCCTTGGCAATCTCAACTATACAAAGTATATGGCTACTTCATGCTAAAAGAAATACCATGCCAGGTAGTAAAGGTTGTGAAATGAACAAAAAACTCCCATCTTTGTGTTCTGCATGGAGCCAGGAACTTTTCTTTAGGTTTTCATATTTGTCAAGGGACATTGGGGTTTGAAGTCTGCTTCAGGATCCAGGCTGGCGGGCACAGTAATTGCTGAGTTAATACCTCTACATCACACACTGCAGAGTTTCCAACAGGAACTTTGCCAATTTCAGAAACTTAGAAACTTCTCAGGATTAAATACGATATGAAGAGATCAAATTTACCAGGCAACAAGATGAAAATGCATGTGTTTTACCATGGAGGGTGAAGTCTGAATAAGGTTGATTATCTATCTATCTATCTATCTATCTATCTATCTATCTATCTATCTATCTATCTATCTATCTATTTTTATTTTTCATTTTGGAACTATATGCACTCCTTGTCTGATCTGTACCAAAAGTAAGATTACCAATATGAATATAAGTAATGTTTGTTTCAGGAAGAAAGCTAGACGTAGATTCCAAAACTCTAAGCAGAGAATAACCTGATAAAGGTAAAGGCAAATATTTACTGCCTGACTGGAAAACTTTGGTTGAAGTAATGGTGAGATTCTCAGAACAAAGCTAATTCACAATATATTACTGATGAAAGGAATTGGCTATATATTGCATGTGCTTCAGACATTTGGTTTTCCTTGGAGAACTCTGCCTGACCAGGCTTATCTGTAATTAGGACTACCAAACCTAATTAAAATGGTTTAGTTGCAGACCAAAAGTAGAGTAGCCCAGAGGCTGCTGTTTATCTAACACTTTGTGGTGTGGATTCTGTCAGAATCTCTCTGTTCCCATTGCAAAATATATTTGTGCAAATTCTGTGTTGCCAGAGCTTGTACCAAAACTGCTTAGAAGGACTCTGTGTAAAATACCAAGACTAATCCAGGCTCCTGTTGATTGCAGCACAGAGGACAGTCTCTGTGCTTGGAATGACACACATTTCCCCTACCTGCCAGGATGGAAGATTATTAGGGTTTGTTGAAAAATACTGTTTTGTTTAATAAGTAAGTTTTAAATAAGTCACTTAGAGTTATAATATTGTGTGAATTAGTATGCTGTTTGCTTAGTTTTAGTTATCTGCTGAAGTCTTAGGCCACAAGCTGTGAACTTTCACCGAGATACAGGTTTTTAGCTGGAATAGAGTTCATTTTCTTAGTAATTTCCTAGGAGCTGGTACAGTGCTGTGTTTTGAATTTAGCAGGAGAATAACGTTGATAACACTGACATTTTAGTTATTGCTAAGCAGTGCCTACTCTAAATCAAGACTTTTCAGCTTCCTGTGCTCTGCCAACTAAGCTAGTACTCAAGAAATATAAACTAGAAGAAAGGGAGGCTGCAGTCATCAGCAGACACTGCAGTTCCACAAGATGAGTTAACAGCCTGCTTGCTTGGGCACAGAGAATCCAATAAAGCATTAGAAGACCCCAGACCAAAAATCACCACTGGACCAAGAGGTGCATGCAAGGCACATGACATTGTTATCTTCCACTGCTTCATTTTTGTAACGAGTTCAAATACTAGCAAAATTCCAAATATATTGTTTTGAATTTAAAAACAAGCACAGCAATGCAACCATTTGAGTGACTGATTTATAAAGGGCATTAAAAAATATATTATTCTATGTAAAAGTCTAGTATCTTTAAATGAGATTCATATTGCATATTCACAGCTAACTTAGCTGCATGGAGAAATCATACCTTTTATTACAGATTTTTAATATCAATAATAATTACATCATCACACTTAGAAAAAATATTAGAACAAACCAATCTCAGCAGCCATAACGGAATGTTTGCTAGATATTATGCTCTTTGACAACATCAAGACTGTTACTCTGTGCCCAAGGAACTGCTCTACAAACATGTACCTACACTGAAAATATGTACTTGGCAAGCCAGAAATGCATGTGAAGTCTTAAACTTCTGGATAAAGGCAGAAGAAAATAGTCATGTTTTTCCTGGCATAATAAAACTGGAACAGAAACAGCAGTGAAAGGGTATCCATCAAGGGTACTTGCAGTAGCTCTTCAGAGGGATGTGGATGATACTGTGTGACTAATACTAACACCACAGGGAATAGTCTAAGTGGGCAAAGTATTCAATGCTAGGAAACAAAACATAACAAGCAGTCTTCTTGCTAGTGTTATGAGATTTAGCAAAAAGTTACATACCTTGATTTAAAAATAGTCAAGCCCAATAACAACATAAGTTTAGAGTTGTCAAATTGAAATAGACTGAGCAGATGTGCTGTGTTCTGTTTGTATAATAACTTTGTAAGACAGAAAATTTCATATTCAATCAGGAAAGTATAGAAGGCTTGAAAATGTAATGTATTCCCCAGCAACAGCAGAGAAGGCATTAGCTCCTTGAGACTAAGGACATCAGTAAGGAAACTCATCTGCCCTCATAAACAACACACAAGTGTGACTTAAATGAGCAAGTGAACCAGCACTGGCATTAAGCAGCACAGTGTAATGCTCTCTGACACATGCCTTCAGCAGTTCTGTGTTAATAATACCCTGCCTACTACTAACATTTCATTCATCTTTTCCATTCTTTTTTTAAGCGTTCTGAGCTTTAAAATTAACTTTGTGCTTAGGAGCAAAGGTTTCATAGTTAATTCATAACACTGTTTACTCATGGGGCATTTCTGTCTTTCTGAGAATTAGTGAAAGGTTCAGTTCTACCTTTGTCTTACCTGAGCAGGAATACACCTGAACAACTCAAAAACAGATTAATGTAGAGGCTCAAGAATAACTTGTGCTGGCAGATACATGTCTGTTCCACGCCATTGCTTTGTGGTTTTCAGTTGTCTAAAGACCTTTTATTCTGGGTCCTACTTTCTGTGGGCCCTTCAAAACACATACCTTTCTCTGCTCAGCACTGCACCCAACAGAACTGGCCCCTTTCTACTGTTCCTCTGAGAGTTAGATTAGGCATTCATGCACAGAAGATGCATTTACAGGGTCAAGTGCACAAAACTTAAGGAGTTAAGGTCCCAAGAAGCACGATGAGTTTGCTCCTTATGATCCAACCTTTAATTTTGTGATCTCATGTGGTTCAGTGCATAGGACAGAGCTCCCTGACCAAGCAGCTGTTTGGTATGCAGCTCACTCCTTGCCCTTTGGCTGTGTGCTTATAGCACTTATTTAGTTTTCAAACATGCAAGTTCTTCCCAATGATCATTTTCTTCAGAGTACTTGTATTATGTTTGCACTCTCAAAACAGTTTCAGTTCAATCAAGTAAGTATTAATGCCTATGTGAATTGGACTCAGGAATGCATAATTCCTCAGGACTGAGGAATGCATAATGTGTTTTTTAACTGCATCTATGTTCTTAGTTGTCCAGTATTATCAAAATTTTGTGGCAAAAGCAAAAAAACCCTGCCTCTAGATAGAGCATGCTGTTACAACTCAAGTGTTTACAACTAGGAAACAATGCCCTGCAGTCCCTGCCATCCCTGGCCTCCAGTGCAGAGCGAAAAATTCATGCACAGTGGATGCTGGATGGCTTTGATCAGGACACCCCTAAGTGTAATAGGGTTGCAGTGCCCTGTTTCTAACTATATACTTGAAGTTAGGCAATACCAAAACTTCCATTAGCCCAAGAGACCTCAGGAAATCAGGAAGAGATTCTCATCTAACAGAGAAATTACATCTGCATCTCCTTCTCTAAGATGACAATGTACCTCGGGCTACTGCCACTGGCAAACCTGTGTACCTTGCAGCTGCAGCCAGACAGTGGCACTCACTGGAAACTTTGAAGCCAGACTGGTGTTTCCACAGAGATTAAAAAAACCCAAAGGAAAACAGTCATGACAAGGCATATCACAGGGATCAGAAACAAAATTGATTATAAATTATGAATGGATTATAAATTTAAGAAATCCAAATAATTCAAGACTACCTGTACAGTTACCTGTAAAAAAATCCCGCAAACCCAAAAATACACACAAAAAAACCCAAAGGAAATTGATCTAAGATGTCTGATATCCAATGTGCCTCAATTTCATCACAATGAACTGTATAAAACTTAAAGTAGTACTTAGCATACACTCTGTTCTCTAATACAAATGTAATACGTATGGTATTTCTCACTTTCTTGTACTGCGTGTCTATTGTAGCCACATAATGATTCTTCTAGTCTTCACAATTCTGAATTTGTACTCTGAATTTAATGTAAAATCTTCATTATTATTTCCTGTTCTTTGCACTTGACTAAAAGAAAAGGAGATGCTTACACAGCTGAACAGTAAGGTTACATGAATCTAGACTAAAATTTGTTTTTGTGCTGTCAGATTTACGAGCCAACATGACCTGTGACTGTGGTCCACTCTGTTAACTTTATGGTGAAAGACCAGACGTAGTTTGGCATGGGCTGTCCACCACACAGACTACCTTTTGACATCAGTCTGTTTTTCTGTCTAAATTTCCATTTCTGTTACTACCAGGAGTAAACTGAGTTCATTAAATTACATTTCCTATGTTATTTAATTAGATTTAAAGACTTTGACACTAACAGAAAACACTTCTCAGTTGTTATGTTTTCTTGATTCTTTTTTTGGGGGGTGGGGAATATCACATTTTAAAGCAATATGGATTATACTTACCACTTTCAAACTACAGCTTGGAACTTCAGTGCAAATAGCTTTCAGAGATGAAACAAAGTTAAAAGTAAGAGGATCTGTGTCTCTTGAGAAACTTATGAGCAATCGTACTTTAATACTTCGTAAAACTAATGCTTCTCTTATCTTCCCATCTAAATATGGCCAGTACCTGTGGAGAAAGAATACAATATATTCAGAGAAATTTTTTAAAAAAAAAAAGGATTTTTATGCAGCTAAGTCTAGACATCATAGAGAAAACAAAACACATGCGACTTTCATTTTCTATCCTTTAAAGGAATGCCGCTCTTATTTAAACGGTTTCTCACTAAACAAATCTGCCAGCACTCAGCCCTGTACCAAAACTGCAATGGTCACTGTGGGGACAGTGAAGTGGTGGATGGGGGAGTACATCTTCCACCTGTGTAGGTGCCAAGATATTTGTATAAAATACAGGTGCCTTGTCCCTCCCTGCCCGCGGCCAGAGCAGCAGCAGCAGCAGAAGAGCCACAAGCAGAGGGCGCTGCTGCCCAGCCCAGACACCAGGACAGGAGGATTTTCTGATGGCAGCGCAAGGGAGCGGGATCACCAGATCCCTCCCTGACTGCCATCCTTTTCCTCCACTATGAACTGGGACCGTACAGGCTGGGGACTGGAATGCCTTCTACATCTTTTTCCTTGGGAAACTGAGAGCTGCTATGCAGGGTGCCTCCATCCTTCAGTAGCAGATGAGATGGGCTGCTTAAGGAGGATGCTACCTTTTTTTCTGATGAGGATTGCAGAGGTTCTGCCATGAATGGGATGGTGGATGCCACGATGCTATTCTCACAATTGACAGTTAGCTTTGCGTTCCCGACCTTTGGTGGGAACAGATCAGAATAGGGAGAATTAGGCAAAGAAAATGCATGTTTTCTTTATTCCAGCATCATCAAACCATCGGGGCTGATGAATCTGAGCTCTACACTGCCAGAAAATAACAGGTGAGAACTGGGAGCTGACAAAGTAAAGAAGCTGTGGCAGTGCCTCAAGCACAAAGCCATGCTGGAGGAAAAACACTGAATAATTCACACAGGTGGCTTCCCTGAATCTCCTTAATCCAGAAGTTTTCTGAATTCTTCCAGTATGAGAATAAAGTAGGGAGGAGTACAAGAGATAACATCCACTACAACACCGTAATGGTTCTACATATTAAGGTCCTTTCCAACACAAAGGAGAAGCAGGAGGGATACATATGGTGAAACTGAGGTTCCTACAGCACTGCCCATGATTGTTTCACTGTGATGGAGACTGTACAATAACAGGTTATTGGAAAAACTCTCTCACAGACTTGAAACAGCTTATGCTTGATATCAGTCAAATGACAGTTATTTTTTGAAGAATTTGAACAAGACATCTCTAAATATGCAAAACTGGAAAAAAGCATATAACCACGTGCTTGGTTTGCCTCAACTGTGTTCAAATACAGTGCATAGATGGAATGGCAAACTTTGCTAGATTCTAAATTCATCCTGAGTGTTTTCAAGAGTTAGAGGGATCACTGGATACTTGTCTTCTGAGTTGGATGGTTTCATTGCACTGTGGCTCCAGTTTTGGGCCATGAGTGCTGTTTAATGGTCCATACAAACAGGCTGTTCAAAAATTATGTGGTTTTGTTTGGTTTTAGCACAAATATGATATAGTTGAAATGCAATCTGTACTGAATTTGGAATTTTCATGTGTTATGTGTATGTCAGTGAAATAATGACATCTCCCACGCTGTATACAAGAACTCACAATGTATTATTTCTCTCTTAACACGCACTCTCTCTCATGTTGAATATCTGTATCATACTCATAAAATGCCAGTAGCTGTGGTCTCAAGAAAGTAAATATAATAGTGTAAGAAATAGGATTCATGTATAAGCAGACTGTTATATTCCTGGGTCCCAGTCACTTGCAGATGGTCAGACTGGACAATTTCTGATCTCCTTCAACAGGCAGATCCAAAGCTCAGGACCAAGAACTGGAAATGTCTTCTTAGGTCCCAATTCTGCTCCCATTTAAATCAATGGCAGAACTCTCACTGATTTCAATAAGAGCAGAATTGGGCCCCAAGAAATTGATCCACAGTAGTAACCAAGCTCCTGTGGGTACACTTTCTCCAGCAGACCTTATTGGCATTATAATAACCAGCAAGTCCTGGACATGGACACTCACCGTTTAGCATTGGTGTCAATGACAATGGGCAAGTAGTCCATGACAGCTATGTATACAAACTGTTTGGCATCATCGATAACACTGTATATAGCTTCAATATCCAGGACTCTGTCCTTTGGGCAGAAGAGTTTAGGTGAATTCTGTGAAAGGAAAAGTTCGAATATGGCATTTAAAATAATTAATTTATTTTCTTTTCCCCACAGCCTTCTTGAGATGGCAAGCAGTATCCTTTATTTTAGTAGAGATTATTATCTGATACCTTCAACTGTCCTGTTAGAATACTCAAAGTTACAAAGGGAGGTATTTGCTTACTTGCAAAGATACTAGATGTAACTGTGGGTAAAGTGCAGAAGACACAAACTTCGAAATACCAACTGTCATCAAAGAAGTTCTAGTTGAAGTACACATTGTGAGAGACTGGAATGTTAATGGTTAATGCCTCAAACAATCATCCATTTGCAAAAGCAGCGGAGTGCTTTCCTGACTGTGCCCCAAGTAACTGCCCAGGTGCAGAGGGGGTGCATACCCATCATCAGAGGCTACAGCCTGGGGTTTGAGCCAGATAAAGGAAGAGGCCCATAAGCAGCAGATCCTGCAAGGTGGGATACTGCTTTTCATCAGGCCAACTGTGAAAACCCCCTCCATGGAAGTACTGGGACATTCTCACATAGGCCTGAGGTATTAATCTCTTCTGATGAGCCATAATTGACTAAACTATGCTGATGTAAGAGCTAAGAGACAGCTGTAAAATCTCAGAAGGTGTTATAAACCATCAAAGACTCCTGAAGTATCCCATGATCCACACTATTACCTCACAGGGAAGATACCTGGGCTTTCCCACAGAGCCTGGGTGTAAAATTAACCCATTGGACTTCATGTTTCATGGGCTCATGGGCTTTCCCCAACTCCCAATGGATCAAGACTGTCACCATCACGACGACCAGCAGACATCACAATTGCATCTATCGAGTCTTGTCACTGGACCCACAGGTTGTGACTATATACTCTTACCGCCTCTTTCTCTTTCTTTTCCCTTATATATTTTCTTAAATGTTATTTTTATGCTTTTGTATTGTTGCACCAAAATGACTACATGTTAAAATTTGCCAAGTACCTTATTCTACCTTAATATTCTGAAGTCTGCAAGAAATAACTTCCTGAGAATTTTTGTTGTTTGTCCCATGCACTGCCCAGAGTAAATCAATCAACCTTCCTCTAAACCCACCAAGAGGACCGGGACATGACAATATTTAAGTGAAGAGCCCCAGGACTGGTTACTATTAGCTGGAGCATTCATATATTCTTGCCACATGAGCCTGATGCTTCACTTGTGAGCAGGAATTAAGTCTAGTATGTCAGTTCTATTTAAAGTTTTACAGAAAGTCATCATTTGCTCAGGCACTGTTGCAGTTTTGCAAGAGATGTATCTTTAAAACCTAGCTTCAGGTATAAATTACCCTGTACTGTGCCAGTAAGGGGTAAGCCCAGAATTCAGCTTTTCTGCCTTCTGCCTAGGGCTGTCAAAGGTGTTAGGCAGCAAGGTGAAGGCAGCAAAAATTGCCCTTCTGTGACAGACAGGCCTGGGACTTTCTACTCTTTTGCATAAGCAGGTAAGGAAAAGTGGAGCTACTTGTCAACTTGCTCACAGGCAGTAACACCGTTCCTGGGAGAAACGTTGTTGAGGGCACTTTATCCATGAGCAGGTGCCACTTGTCCTGTTCCTAACAGCTGGCCCTGCCAGATCACTGCTTTCCTAGTGCTGTATTACCTCCTCACCTTCATTTCTTGCTTGGATTGCAGATGACACCCAGACTGGTATGTTTCCTTTAGGCACAGATCCTGGGGTTTTTATTAGTCTTACTTTATTTCAGTACACTGCCTGTCACAGGTTTCTATAGAACTGACTGGTGTTCTTATGGATTTACAACAACTAAGTAGAGAAAATACTAGAAAATTAACTGTAGCAAGATTTCTAGACAATATTCCAGATCCATTTCTGAACACTAAAAGAAACAACCAAAAACTCTTACATTTTATCACCCAGTCTGGACTATGATTTTGTTGCTTAGCAACACTAAGCAATGATTCCCAAGTATAACAAAAAGACTCAATGACTATGTGTCACACTTGTTTTATACAGCACAAACATTGAAAGTGAAATACATTTTCAAAGAATGAATTTCAACTCAAGAAAAAGAAGTGTGAAGTGATTTAAATATAGTTAAATGCATAAATTTAGTAGCCTGTTTTTAGGAAGGAAGAACCAGCCCAAGCAGCTGGTAGCTCTTTCGAGCTGGACTTCAGTGATCAGAGCTTCTGAGTACCAGTGAGTCCTTTCTTTTCTGAAGGGAAATTTCAACAGAAGAGGCTCCTATTGCCCACAGAAATAGAAAGGAAAGGAAAAGGAAAATACAAATCACAGGGGGGAAGTGAACACTCTTCAAAGAAGCATCTTTTGTAGAATCTTTCTCCACCTGTCTTTGTCTAGGATCTCAGATTCCTTAAACTTGGCCTTAACCAACTTTCCATTCTGCATGCCCCTCCAGGACTGATTTTCAACAGGATTTTTCCATTTGTTATAGATTTCTTAGAATGGAGTAGGATTTTATTTCACAGCACATTTGCTAACTGTCGAAAAGTCAGTATCTCATTTAAGCTAGTCCTTAAGATTCCCCAGAATCAATGGAAGTGTCCATCTTTTCAATCACCTATTAATTCTGGTTGTCTTAGGCACTTCCAGATTTTCACTCCAAATAGTTCTCTGTCTCTCCACAGATCATAGGAGTATTCAAAATCCTGGACAGTGGAACATTGCCTGGCTCCCAGCAGGTGAAGGTAAACCCTGCCCTGTATAACCACTCTTCTGCACCAATGTCCTGTGCTAGTGGCTGTACAACTTAATACTGCGCTACATGTGCCTTGTGTTCTTTCAGACATAACTGGCTACAAAGCAAGGAGGGTTTTGCAGAGAAGGGCAAGTGACTCTTAGCAACTTCATTACATCCCTGATTTTGAAGGGGTTGTTTATACTCATTTAATTACCTGCCAAATTAAAGACACTCCACATCTTTCATCATCTCTATCTCAGTGTATACTTTGTTCCATTTTTGCTATATCACTGCTGAGATGGAGGACTGCTCCATTTCTTCCCATTAAAAATATATGCACAGACAGTGCTTCCATGGGGATCACTGCGTGAATTTTAGAAGTTTTAAAATGTCATTTAAAAATAAAGCTGAAGTAGCTGATGCTGTACTGAAGTTTGAGTACTTTCAATGGAACAGGGTGAATCCTTAAAGATTACATCGATAAAAATGCAAGCTCTGATATCAAGCTTATTCTGTATAATTTTTTATGTCTGATTAATAGCTCATTTACTCCCAAGTCATTCACGTTCTATCTACTGGTATAAATAAAAGAATCTTCTTTGAAGGGCCTCCCTATCATTTTTTGAACACAAGTGAAGAAGTGGTGAACACTAAAGAGAAAGGGAAAAAGAATAATGCTCAAATGAAATCCTGCACCAGCTTCAGTCCTGGCAAACTGCATGTATGAAAAATGTCACAGAAATCAGAATAAAGAGAAAAATACTGTGATTTGTCAAATTTCCAGGTCTTCCAGAAACCTGCTGGGTTAAATAAGTTTCTTCCCTTTCCCTCCCTCTCTGCAACTCATTTCAGAACTTACCGACACAAAAGCTTCTGATTTTGTCTCATTCAGCTGCAGTGTCAGCTTATTTTGTGTATCGTACACTCCATATAATCTCTTAGACCAACTTGGAGGTATTTTATTCTTGTATCTTAATGAGCTATACAAGGCAAATATCCTTTGTAAATCCAGGACCAGGCAGCTGCAGTTGTATACAATGACACCAAGTTCCTTCATCTGTGAAATTAAAAGTTATATCATTAGTGGTATTTAGGTTGATGGATCTGTAGAAGTATGCAGCAAGAACGGAAGAGTGCCTGAGGGGTCTCCTCCAGGAGTGTGCCTTGAGCTCATCAGCAGTACTGGGAACTACAAGAACATTGCTAACAATACTCCTCCCCAGGCAAACACTTAAGCTGTATCTTCAAAACCAAGAGGAGGCAAAAGTTGTAACAAGATTTGCACATTCAGTGTATGACTGAGCTGCATGACCTAACAGAATATAACACACCTTATGGACAGACAGAATTTCAGAACGACACCCATCTGTCATAGGCACCGTGTTCGTTATAGGTGTCGCCCAAGGTTTTGCTCTGGGCTAGAGCGGTTTTTATTTATTCTTTTTGTATTTTATTTAGAGGAAAGGCAACCTTTCTTCTGGATTATGTAGGAGCATACACTATCAGTGATAGCTTCTTACTTCAGGAACAATTTGTTTTCTGTGAGTTCTGCAAAAGGTAAAAGAAATGAAGTTATTTCTCTACCAGACAAGGAAGGATGCTCCAGCTTCAAACAAAAGGATGAAATGACAGGTGTTTAATACTATCAGTAATTAAACTTACTTTGCCATTTAATCCAGCGTGATCCAGTAAATAGTATACCCAACTAGGACACTGAGAGGTTGGGTTCTTACCTCTCCCTCATTGCTACCTCACCTAGAGTACCCCAAATTTCTAGGTGTCAGATTCTTCACGTGTTAAAAGTTCTAAGCATCAACATTCTCACATACAAATTATAAGGAAAAATAGTCCAAGTAAATATAGACACCAGAGTACAATTAAATTCTTTAGCCTTCTACAGACACAGCCTCACTTCACTTAAGCAACGACATGTCTCCTGGTCATCATAAATCTGGTTTTGGAAGCGATTTCATTAATTGTATATCCCTAGTACTTAGGTTGGTGACAGAATTTCTTTTTTAAATGTATTGTCTGGCTTTTGTAATCAAAGTGTATCCACAAGCACACTCTCTCCCTTTCTTTGTTTTAGAACAGCTCAGGAAATCATTGCTGTGGGTCTGGATGCTACTGACCTCTCCTTATCTGCATTTCACACTAGTTCAGCCATCTAAAATAAAACAAGGAGAAAATCTGTGTGTTATCTGCTGGAAAACAACATGTAACATAAATAGGTAAAGGATCCATGGTGGTTTTCTGCAAGCAAACTCTCTTGGTAGCATGCCTGAGAAGTCTGTCTGGCATGATGAAGCAAATAAAGGGAGTATGAACTCTCCAGCATGCTTACCCTTTGACACCAAATATTCCCACTGTTTTATTCCCCTAGATGAGATCTCCACAGTCACATGGACTATATCTTTCCATAAAGCCTGTAGGAACTCTGAGTCTCGCATTGACTGAGCCTCCAAGTTTGTTCCTGCACAACTCCCTCCGATTGCAGATGAGAACCGCTCTGCAAGAGTGGGCAGAGGGAAAGGGAAGGAGAAAATTGAACCTTGACTCTTTCTTTGGTGGGTGAGAGGAAACAAATACCAATATTCCAGTGAGAAAGAAACTCGTGGGTGGCACATTCTTTAGGTCCCAGACCTGGAAATACCACATAAATAAGAATACACAACAGTGAGCTATCTCATTCCCAAATATTTGAATAGTTGTGAGCACGGGAACATTACCTTATATTTTTACTGCTTAAATCAGAATATTGCTACAAACATCTTTAATTCAGAAGAAAAAATGGAATTCCTCCGTTATCTTGCACAACTTCAAATTTGTGGATAGTTGGAAAAGACAGACTACTTGCTGCACTGCAGCCTTTCATGTATGGATAAGCCAGTAAATGAATTCTGATGAGAAATATAAATATGACCAACATCCTAGTCAGAGAGTCTATTTGGAATAACATCTTTGGTTTTCCCCTGGGTGCTGGTATCTTGAAGATGCTTCTGCATTCACTTCTAGGCTGTCCCTGTACTGTGTGCACTGTTTGTCTCCAAACATTTTTAACTATACATTATCACTGTTTTCACTGTGTGCTGCCAATATGGCTCTTTTAATTGCCAGGCATGCATTGCAAAGGACTTACTAATAGTATTTTGTTACATCTATCTGCATAATGTGGCTTAATCGGCTTTTCATGGCTGTTAGTTGATTCTGACATAATTATGTGGTTACAGTTTTCCTTTCATTTATCAGTCCCATTATTACTATTCCACTTTATCCCTTCTATTAAAAGTAAAGATAAAATAGTGTCCTCACAGCATCCCAGAAGCTGCCAGGATTGCATCTGCGTGAGCAGCTCTCCTTGAAACAGGAGTGCTTGCAGCGTGTCCTCTCCCTGTGAATTAAAGGATTGCCCTTTTGCCTAAGTGCTTCCTCATGTACAGAGCCAGGGGCACTAATGGGTTTCGTTAGAAGCAGCTTTTACAGATCACCACATTGGTTGACCGCAAAATGAAGCATCACCACGCCTTACCTCACGCACAGCAGCACACAGGGAGCAGCCCCTTATGCACAGGAACTCGACCCTCCCGTGGGAGTGGGAGCTGAGGAGGTGCCCTGGCTGAGGCCCCACCGCTCACGCACTCGCAGCACCTACACTCAAACCACAGACTGGAATGAAGCCTTTCCAAGACATGTATTTACAGCGCAGTAATGAACCCTGCCCTCCCACGGTGCTGCATCTTGCAGTGGGCTTCTCTGGCATCAAACACTGATCAAAGCTTTTTCAGCTTCTGAAGCCATGATAAGAGCTCTCCCCCATGGGGATTCCCTAGTACACGACAGCGACAGAGCTACTCCTTTCCCTCCCTGGGAAAACACAGTTATCCCCTTTACCCATCTGCGTGTTTTCATTAGGCTTTTATGAACTTAAGGTCAAATTTGACTGAACCTGAAAAGCAGATTCAAACTTCTATAGGAAGAGGGCAGACAGCAACTCCAATACTTGTTGTGCAGGCTGTATTTTCATAAGAAACCAGGTTAGATGTCAAACTCTGTCACTGACACATCACCTTGAAACGCAAACGATATGCGTGTGCAGTAAAACGCCCCCCTTCTCCTTACTCGTACAACAGCCCAAAGAGGTATGAAAATAAAAAAGTCCCTTCATTTCAGAAACATCTTCCACACTGAGACCATTTTTACTCCCATACTCTCAGGTGATGAGAGACTGCTCTTTTTTCTATTAATCATGAAGCCTTATCATCCTGGAGGCATAGGGGGCAGCAAGGATGTGCTACTGACAGATTTAGTAGGAAATGGTATGATATTGAGATAAGGGAAAAGACTTTCTCTTCAGTTTGAGAGCCGCTGTCATTACTGACTTTTTTTTTTTTTCAGTAGTCTCAGATGAGAAGAAAAAAGCATCCATATTGAAAGAATCAAAATCTGAGTGTTCCTCCACAGTTTGTCATGATAGAAACCCTGCTGCTAAATATCATCTGAGGTATCTGTTAAGGTTAAGTCCTTCAGGGCAAGAGCTCTTAAGGCAAAGGAAGTATTTCTTCATCCTGAGTGTTAAGAACAATTAATACAGTAATGAAAACATCACTGAAAAAGAAACATGAAGAGGATCTCAAGAAATCAAATCTTAATAAAACTAAGGAAGTTTCATCTGACATGAAAACAAAGAGTCACAAAATTGATTACCTTGAAATGGAAGAGAAATATTTGGATGTTAAAGTTGTTTGTGAGTGGCATTTCTAGGGCATGTGGTAGGAAGTGGGGACAGGAGTTTGCAGAACCTCCATGCATGTTCTTCTCAAAGAATGAAAAACACAGGAGCTGGTTTTCCTTGTTCATCCCTGTGCTGTTTACATTTCTGCACTGCAATTATTAAAAACTATCAAATTACTGTTTGTCTTTCTTGCCAGTAAGGGCTTTCTTAAAACACCAGAAAAGTGAATACCTACACTGGACTCAAGAAATGTAGCTTCAACCCACTGTACAATGATGCACAGAAACCATTAAGCTACAAAAAGTAATAAATATGGCCTAGCTAGAAAAACAGTAATTTTTGGGACAAGAGGAAGAATTCCTTCCTAGACTGGACAAAAAGTAGGATTTCCTAGACAGGAATTTTTGCTTATTCTTTTCTCGTGTACATTTGTAGGCGTCATATGCAAAATTAAGAAAAAAACATGGGAAAAGAACCTGAACAACCCAGGCTGTGGACACACAACACTGTAAGCTTCCTAAACTGAGAAACGGTGTTAGCAAAACTTTGCAAGTGCATTTGGACCGGGGTCAGACAGGGTGTATGATGTGTCCTTACCCTACACTGTGCAGACCAGACAGCACATTTTATATTTACCTTGAGCTACACTCTAAGAGACAATCCCACTGTGTAGGCAAGGTACTATTCGACCTACATAAGAGTGGCACAATCTGGTTCACAGCTTGCAATATCTGAATTGTGGCAAATGTAGCAGGAATCTTTAGAAAACCCCTTGTTCCAAGAAAAAGTTTTTAGCAGTTGTTCGCACTCGAATCTGATCCTGAAAACAACAGGCAGTGTTCCTCAGGCATTAAGTGCCACTTGCCCAAAAGCTCTGGCCTCTAGCATGTGCTAGAAGTTCACTACCTGTGCTACAGAAACTCTGGATTAACTATAGGTAGTCTATTGCACACTACTTTTACTAAACAGACTTTTGGTATACCAGACTGTGTGTGCATCTGCACTTTACTTGTTATTGAAAATGTATTTAATTGTGCTTTCAAGCCTGCTTTTTTTAATGACCAGTTTTTAAATGAATGACTGAGCAAAGCCAGAATCACAACACAATAATGGAGTAACAATAAGCATATCATACTGATATATCAATTACTAAGGACTAAAAGGACCTAGGATTCCAATAGCTTCAAAAGAAAAATAATATACAATGTATTCATTACCACCTTAAAGCAATTCACAGATATTTACAGTGCTACACTCATCTTTTCTTAAAATATGCTCTAATTATCCAGTTAGTCTGTACTCCAAACCTATGTTCTTTTTTATCTGGTCTTACCTGATCCCTGCTGCAGACCTTATGTTTTCATCTTCTACCATTTGAGTATTTCCCAATCCTAAATAGCAACAGCCTAAGACTGCCTCCGTGCAGCTCACCAAAACCCGCTGGGCAGGTATGTGTGCCCACCCCAGGCCAGGCACAGGTAACAGCCCACGGTGGTCTGCGGCAGCAGTGAAGGAGGAGAAGGGCCTTCTGATGGGAGTGACCATCAGCAGTGGAGGGAGAGAGACAAAGAGATTTGTGAAAGGTAGAAGTGGTTTTTGTGCAGCGTTGTTGGCTGTGACTGTCGCGGCGGGATCATAGAGGTAATGATTGTCACAAATGCAACCAAGTGTAACGACCCGTCTATCTGATGCAAACCAAACATGCCAGCTGATGCTGAAGAGGCTGAGAGGGCTGTGGCACTGTCTAGCTCCTCTCTCACAAAACGTGTGCAGGGATATGCTACAGCCCAGCATAACAGCAAAAGCACGTACCTCAGCCAACACTTCACTGGAAACTGCAACCTACCCTTGTGTCCTGAGCCAAAATCGTCCCTCAGTGCTTGGCCAGTAATACAGTGCAGAGACTTCATGTTTTGTTATGTTGAAATCAAAAGTAAGCTGGTGAAATCCAAAGCCAGCACAGTCCTGCTTCTGCTCGGATTTCTACTTTTTCCTTCCATGTTGCTAAGAACATGGAATCTA
This sequence comes from Formicarius rufipectus, assembly GCA_013399695.1. Taxonomy (NCBI): domain Eukaryota; kingdom Metazoa; phylum Chordata; class Aves; order Passeriformes; family Formicariidae; genus Formicarius; species Formicarius rufipectus. The sequence continues at coordinate 1,888,512 of VXAU01005059.1, read as the reverse complement.
CATTGCTATTGGGAAATACTAAATAGAAAAGATTAATACAAATGGGAAAGCACTGTTCTCTCAGGAAGTCAGCAAAACCCTGTCTAGCTTAAACTATCAGAGAGTGAATAAATCTAAATTAGCAGCATCTTTGGCTGTCAGAAATCATCCAGGGCATAATAAATGTTCTTACTTGAATTCCCCATTATTTTGACAACGACAAACTGCTTTTGAAGACTACTTAGAGAATTCAAACAGATTAAATTTTGAGATTAACTGTCTCATTGTTTAACTGTGTAACTATTCCTATTTTCTATAGACACTTTCATTGAATAAATGGCATTTTGAAAATCCTGCTTTCAATTCGTAACCATTCTCCAATTAATCACTTAGTAAGTCTTGCACTTGGATCTTTCTTGTGCCTGGCCCACGTCCCGCAATTGTGTGCCTTTTACGTTTCTGTCATCTAAAGCCAAAGGTTAATTTTCTATCATCTTGGCTTTAAGTGATTTGAAAATAATCACCAGGCAGAAATTCTTACAAACATGAAAAAAGTCCTTTCCACCTCAGAAAAAAATGTAGTCTGAACTTGAGTTGGGAACTCAATCTCCTCGCTGAAAATCGGAAACTGTCACTCAGGCCACCATGCTGGAAATAAATCTGAGCGTGTGACCAAGACGACGTGCTGCATTTGATAGAGAGTGCACCCAGCAGTGGCACTGAATGTCGTGTAAAGCCACGACATGTTTTCACTAAAGGAAAGGAAGGGACGTAAGTGGACTGGCTGTACCCCACTGAAGTTGATAAAGCTCATTTGAGTTGGCAGCCACTGGTCTTTAATTCACGCCTTTAGAAGGTAAATCTGATAGATTTTGGTTTGTAGTCCTTGCAGAATAAATGTCACAGGAAATTACAACTTCATATTTTCACTAATATTACCTAGTGGCAAAAAGCTGCCATGATAAGGTAGAGGAGATCTTTTAGGAGCTGCTAATTTTTGTGTTCCCGTCCTTCTTCTGCTGCTCCACAGTCAAGAACAGAAAACTGCACAGTGATGCTCTACTAATTTCCAATTCATTTCAGTCCCTTTTTTCTTAGCACTCTGACCTTAAGAAAAACATTAGGTTCAGCATTTCATTTCTGCTGAAAGGTACGGCTGCTGAGATAAAAAGCAAGCTAGGCATCCAGGCAGAAGGGGGGCTTGTTTTACAATGGTGTGGTTGAAAAAGAATTTTGTGAGGAAGAGGAGCAATGCATCTTCAAAGTAGAAAACCAGAAATCACCTATGTGACCAAGTGACCCTTGTCACTTCATAAAAAAGCCCCATCGTAATTTTTCTTTTTCAGCCTTCTGCTCTACTGATATAAAAAACTCAGCAAAAGTCAATCTGTTTGTACAAACAATTCAAATATGTTTTGTTTAAACCATGAAACACTTGGTGATGATGCTCACATAGAGCCTACCACAGAATTGAGTGCAAGTTTGCTCTTTCTTACTGCTGTTGATGAAACTCACTGACAAATCAAGCCTGACACATTGCTAATTGTCAGAGCAAGTCAGAACACAGAGCTGAATCAGTTAAAAATTCCTTGTTATGTAATCTATCAGCATAATTAATATCACTTGGCATAATCACAGCCTAATTTATCATTTTCAAATGACTTTTCAGTTTACAGTTTCATTACCCCCTCAAAGCAAGCACAAGTGTCACTTTAGGGGAAATGCAAGCTTGCAACTGCAAGAAAACATTTTTTCAGAATCACATTTGATTTATTTCTTGGTTTACTGCAGGAAATCTAATTAATGTGAAATCTAATTTGATTATGTCCCTCTTTTGAAACACAGTTTTTGTTCCCTATATCAAAGCAAAGTGCAGGCTGGGAAGAAAAGGACCACATTGTGCTGGCCTCCATCTCACTGCTGGCAAGCTGCATCCCTCTTCAGTCCTGATGTCATTCATATGACCTTAAAAACTTCACTACCTCAGTGGAACCATAAAAAATCTAAAAGGTGAAGAGAAGATCCTGCTAGCTTCTGAAAAGGCCTGGTCTCTCCTTCACCACCCACACGCATGTTCCTCCCACTGCCTCTTTCCATCTTCCCTGTGTCGGAACCTGTCCTGTCAGCCCTTATCTTGCATTCTCTTCACGCAGCTGGAAATCACAGCATGAGCTCTTAGCATTTGTTCTCATCCTCTGTACTGCTGCAAAGGGCAGCCTCTGTATGTCTCTTGCTGTACAAGAGAGAGACGAGAGTGCAAAGGTCCGACCTCAGAGTAAGGGCAATATTTATGACTAAACATTTCTCTCAAAGCACGCAGTTTCTTTGGGGCTTTCAGATTTGTGGCCTTCAGGGAAATGCAACAGCACGTAGGTGACTAATTGGATGCATTATTTATAACACTGCTGACACACACAGTGGGTTTTCCTTTTGCAAACTGAATAGAGACTTCTACCATTCGTGCTGGGGACGCGTGCTGGGGACACATGCTGGGACAATGACACTGCATATGAATTATTCCTGTAACTCTTGAGCTTTGCCAGACTACCTGATCAGAATTAGAACCTTTTCTTTTTTTTTCCTGGTTGTAAGCTGAGGGCCAAAAGTGCTAATTAATTTTTGACTGAGCTTTGATTAAATTCAATGTACAGGACCTTGAGGTAAGCTAGAAATCTAAGCAGTTTAGATAGGCAAAGCAATTTAGCAAAACAATACAAAGGCAGCCCCAGGACAATGGCTAACCAATGTGCAAAAATGTTTCAGAAATCCAAGCTACTCTTTGTCCTTTTCGTCTGAGTAGCTATCTTAGATATTTGTGGGGTTTCTGGATGCTTCAATAGATCTACAAGGATATAGTCCTGGTACATGCGTCTAGGAAAAAGACTTGTAATTAAATTCATACCTCATATTTGTGCCTCCTGACCCTAACAGTAAAATTAGGGAACATATAACAGAATCACAGAATGGGCAAGGCTGAAATGGACCTCTGGAGGTCATCTAGTTCAGCTTCCCTGCTCAAGCAGGGTCACCCTAAGCATATTGCACAGGATTGTGTCCAGACAGTTCTGGAATATTCCTGTGAGGGAGACTCCACAACCTCTCTGGCAACATGTTCCAGGGTGCAGACATCCACACAGTAAGAAAGTTCTTCCTTGTGTTCAGGAGGAACCATTTCTGCCTATGGCCTCTTGTCCAATTGCCTGGCACCATCTTCTTGACGTGCTCCTTTCAGATACTTATATACATTGATGAGGTCCCCTCTCAATCATCTCTTCACCAGTCTAAACAGGCCCAGTTTCTTCAACTTTTTCTTGTGAGGTGCTCCAGCATTAAATTTGAAAGAAATGCCTAATAAATCATTAACCTGATTAGAACTGGCCTGCCCAATGTGGTGATTCTCATGACTTCCAGTTTTCTGAAGATACACTTAACAATTCTGTTAAGGGCTGCCTGCCCAATATACATCCCTCAAGCAAGTATTAATAGTTTGCCACTGAGCAGTTTCAGGGAAACATCAATGATTGCACTGTTTGGGTGACTAGTGTTTACTTAGAAAAGTTAAGAAAGGTGACTGTGTGATGACGTCCAAACCAGACCTTGATGCTTATGATGACAGCATCAAAATCTGAAAAGGTTAGTGATGACATTAATGCTGCACATTCATATGGAAGGAATGCTTTGCCAGAATATGTTTTGTTCTGCTAGATGACTTATGGGTATAGAAAGATGAGATTTTATTCTGAACTGCAGAACCATTTTTCTCTCATAGAATGACTGAAATGATTGTCCTTCCTTACCCCAACTCATGGAGATTTATGGCATGGTATTGCAGCCTGATTTACTGTGTGTCTCTTTCACAGGACAATGCTAAATCCAGTTTTCCATGAAAGGATTCAAGTGTTAAAGCAGGAGGTAACCAAGTTCCATTTGGGAATCTTTTGGAGTTGAGACAGTTCTGAATGAAGACATTTTTCTAGAGGGGAACTGTCATCTGTGCAGTATCGAAGTGTGTGCACAAGGGTGGAACCACATATTGGGAATACACATTCATGATTATTTTGATGTTGCTATTTTAATTGTTTAGTTGAACAAGATTAATCTGATGGGGTATGATAATCACTAAATCCTTCTGAGAGGAAACTGCTTCCATTCATTAACATCACTAGCCAAGATTAGTTGCCAGCAAGGTCTTGTGGACAATGTCAGAACAGACTGTGATGCATTAGCTACCCTTCAGAGATTCAGCTGGGTTTTAACAAACAAGTTCACTTCCAGCATAACATAAATCACATTTTTGGGAAACTGATGGATTTACTGCTTTTCTTATATCCGTGTAAGTTTACTGGTTATTTCAGACTCTACCACCAGCTGTTGAGCCAGATGCTGGAACCCCGAATGAGACTATGCCCTGTACTGTTATCTGGGAAAAACAAAATAATTAACCATTAGACTCAAAGATCTTAAGAGTATTTTGCAATTTAAATGATTCTATGATTCTAAAAGGCCACATGAGCCTTAAGAGCTGACTCTTAAGGAAGGGCATGCCTAACCTTATGCTTCTGAACTCCAGCATTAGGCTCTGGTGCAGAAGGGCAGCACAAACACTCCAGTCCTGTCCAATGCAATGTGGTTTGGTCTTGAGAACAGCAGTAAGCAGGACAGATAGGTGCAAATAAGTCAAGTTCTGCTGCCCCCACTTTGCACAGGCTGCATGGTAAAGAAGTGAAAAAAAAAACATTCTAGTGCAGCATCTGCATTGACTCACATTGCAGCTTCAGCCTATCTTAGTATTTCAGGATTTCTTAGGAAACTCAACAGAAAAGAAACTACAGGATGTACAAGTGCAATTGGTTGGAGGATCTATAAACTCAGTTTGAGCTCTACTGCTTTACTGATCACTGCAGACAGGCTTTACAGAGGTGTGCCTGGAAACCATTCTCATCACTGTGGCCAATGCCTTTTTTAATTTTTTTTTTTTTTTAATTTT
>VXAU01005059.1:1870702-1883533 GCA_013399695.1 Formicarius rufipectus | reverse complement strand
TTTTTTTTTTTAGGTGAGAAAATTGCTGGCTGAGCATTTTTGATGCAGTCTGTGGGAGATCCTCCCAAACAGTTAATGCAAATTTCAACAGCTTAACTTTTAGGCTACTTAGTCTTATCCCTGGACCATGGACTCAGGCAAGCATGCCACACCAGTGCTGTCTATTCACCACTGCCTGCCTGCTTGCTTGCTTTGAGATAGCAGTAGATGTCTTTAAAGCTGTCTCTTGTTTACACACACTTGTATGGATGATTTGTTATCTTGCGTGCAGTGTTGTACAATGTGTGTTCTGGCAGCAAGTTCCCGCATGCCTCCAGTTCCCTAAACACTTCTAGAAGCCATCCAAAACTCTTGAATCTGATAATCCTAATATACTGATACTATTTATCAAGTATCTGAGAGACCAGTCATAAACCAGAAACTCTAGTAACACTCTCTTTGCAACATCTATGACTCTTAATTAAGACACAGTGATGGTTTGGCAAGATTTAAAAAGCAAGCAAATGATTATGAGGTTCATTTTACTAGAGAAAGAACTTTCTCTTCTCCGGATTTTGGAGATCCAACTACCTGAATATGCCATGCTGCTTTGGCCAGAAGTGAGTTTACTGGATATGCCATTATTTTGCTCTGCAGGTTCATTACAAATTGATTTACAATTTATTATTGATTACTCCAACGGTAGGTAAAGCTGTTCTACAGAACGTTCCCAGCAACTGGGGGAAAAAACCAAACCAAACAAATAAAAAACCAACCAACCAACCAAACAAAACAAAACAACCAAACAAAACCAAAACAAAAAAGCAAAAAAACCAAACCAAACCAAAACAAAAAACCAAAACATGAGAGAAGATCTATAATTTCAGAGGTCAGAAACAGGGTGATGAGCATACTCCTACAGTCAACAGAAATCAAATAAAAACATGCAGCAAGCTGTTGCTGTATTTTGGCCTCTCTTACACTAAATACAAACACAAAATGCAGCTGATGCATGTGAGAATGGAGTACAACAGTAAGACAAACAGGAATAGCTTCCTAGCACCTCGGAGTTGGGAATCAGCTCTGCATGGAGAGAAACTAGCCAAGCTGAGGAGGCATGAGAAGACTCTTTGGCTTCAAGTGCAAGGTGAATATAGCCCCATGCTGTCTTCAGTTGCTAAACCAGAAGCCCACAGGAGTAAGGAGGAGCCAAGGGCACTACCAGGCAGTAACAAAGCATACACAATACCCAAGTGGAGCAGCCACATTACCCATGTTCCCGTCCCGCTTTAGCCAGCCCTCTGTTAACAGTGCACAGCAACAACAAGCGAGAGACAAACAGTCCATTTGCTTCACTGATACTTATTTGTAAATACTGGATGCACAGATAATAAATGTCAAGGAAATTAAGCCTAATGGGCAACACTGACTGTCCTGATTTACTATGGCCTGCCTCAGTTAAAGAATCAAACAAAACATCATACTTCCAAAAATACAAACTTTACACTGTGATAAATTCATGCTGTGAGTTCTGTAGATTTCCAAGAGCAACATTTCATCCCCTGCCACTCATCCCCCTACCTCACCCCCCAGCACCCTCCAAAAAAAATTCCCAGAAAAACAAAGAGGAAAGAAAATAGAAGAACTGCAATTTTGGAGATACGTATCAGCCACTAAACTGCTCTAGATCTGGTCAAAGATAGAAACCCTAGCCAAAAGCTTTTAGTGAAAATAATAAATGTATTTTCAGCCTGTCCTTTGAAGGACAAGCTGTAATAGCATCACAGCAGAGTTCTGAAACTACAAACAGCTTTCCATGCAGCACAAAATAGAAAAAATAATAACATTTCTAAGTAATAAATTACTAAAAATGGAATTAATTGTCCATACAGTTTTCTAGTATCTTCTTATACCTGTTTTCTTCACATATTGACTTCATTCACCTGTGCTTGAAGATCTGTGTTGCACTCTTATGTTATCTTTATAATACAGGGTAGTTCAGGAAATAAACTCATAGAAATAAATCACTTGAAGTTTGGGGCTTTTTAAAGGATTGATCACATGGGTGACACCATGTCAAAGCTTTTTAGAAGCAGATAGTCTCTGTTCTGTTATATAAGAGAGTATTATTAACACAGAAATATGAATTTAGATAGAATATACTGGTATTACATTGCCTGTACTTTCAGTCTAGTATTTACCCATCTGAGCTTGATTGAACCTTGGTGGACAATGAATTTGAAAGAGCCTTGTGTCATGTTATAGGGCTCTACTCCATTTGCTAATAGGAATGTGATAATGAACACCAATGGGACAGTAAAACAATTAAGCCAATTATTTGAAGAAGCTGGCAAAGACTGACAAAGTGCACATTAGGGACAAATCAAACTAGAACATTATATCAAATGGAAACTCTCAGTATAAGTTTTGCTTGACTGAAAAGATGTAATTCTACTGTCAGACAAAGCATCTTATCTCAAAAGGACCAGATGCACCATTACATAACTTCAAGAGACTCATTTAGAGAAAAGTTCCAAAAAATGACTGATTACAGTGTGCTTTCACTCCATGCAGTTCTGTAAAGAGGGGATGCAACTCCCATCAACAGAAAGTGCAAGTGTGCAGATCCCATCTCAGTGATCAGTTTTGAGAGGTGGCTCTGCTATAGCAAGATTTTGGGGAAACTGGAAACAAAGAAGATAATCATGATGTAGTCTGAGACATACAGAAATCCAGTATTTATTTCATATTAATTTTATGGGAGAACAATTTTGCTCACATAAATAAATAGAAAATAAAGTGTACAAGGATATATATATAATTTGAGCAAATCATCATTCCCCTTTCCCTAAGAGAGAGATACATAGAAAAGAAACTTAATTGTGTTTACTTCTGGCAGCATTCCAGAGGTTCGTGAATTTTGGGGAGGTTTGTATTAGGATCTATATCCACAGAAATTAAAACCAAGAGAAGCAGGGATAATTCTGGGATGAGTTTTGCCACTTGTAAGTGTGCCCTTTGAGCTATGTCTCCTAAATATAATTGGGATCAGACTTTTACATAAAGAACCATGTGGGTTGCTTCCCACTGATTTTACCCACCACAAGCAGTCAAAGGGTTGCTCCTCCAATATTCCCACAATCCTAAATTGCCCCAAACCTGCCCTTTTAGATGCAGCTCTTCATACATGAGATACCATCACCTACCAAGTTCTGTCACCTCATAGTAGAAAGCGGAGCTTAGGTTTTATCAGTCTTTTTGTCACAAAAGGTAAGAGGAGGGGAAGGAGGTACAGATGAGGCACAAATGAATTCAGACATTTGCTTTTGTCTCCTTTTTTCTCTGTTACAAGGAGGAGAGCCTGAACAACGAGACTGAAATTCCCATTATTTCTCAAACCAGAGAAATAATGTCTGGTGACACCAAGCAAGACATGCAACAACATTTCAAGCACTTTTGGAGACATTCTGCTGCAAGCCTTCCTATAACTAAGTTCAAAAAGTTAATTCATAATAAACAAATAAAATACTGGCTCATCAGTTTTTAATTAAAATTGAGATACACAATTGACCAACTGAGGTTTTGGATATTTTTCCCTTTTCTTTTTTAAATTTATTTTCTAATGACTATAGAGTTATTCATTACAGAAAATTCAGAATCCATAATACTTTCACTGTAAATATGCACTAGATTATTCATATTTATCATTAAAAGCATAACTTTGTTTATCTATTTTACCTACAGTTTTTGAACAATTCTGACAGCTCTCCATCTCAGCTCACTTGGCTGTTGATTCAATTCTATTAACAGAAAAAATTAACTGGGCAACTTATTCCTTCTTCTTCAAATGTAATTGATAATTCATAATTGGTACAACTGTCATGTGCTGTAGGAGTCAATCCTAAAGACACAAGTACATTTTACATACTAAGAACCATAATGAACAAATAGTCCACAGAGAGTTTCTCATTCACACACTGTCACGTCTCACCTTCTATGGTATGTTGGCTCTTTTGTGTATTTATTTAGTATATTAGATCCATCAAGTAAAAACCTATCTCCTCAGAAAAAATAGGCCTGTTTCCAATCTGATAAAAAGTGTTGTGATGATTTATCTGATTTTCTAATTACCTTAAATTATGTAGATACATTCAGCAGTCTCTAACTTGTAACAACAAGAGTGTAAGAGGAGGATGGGGAGGAAACTGCCTGAGAAGGAAATACTGTTGTTTAGTAGTCCTGTCAGACATCCAGCTGTCACATGGGGCACTTTGGAAAGTGCTCCAAGGCACTGCTGATCCTTTGCAACAGAGAAGATTAGATAAACTTCTACTAATTCATAAGGTTAAAAACGTCTACCCATAAAATCAAGCCTAATATACCAAGAATATGTCTTCATAAATAAATACATACGCAAAAACATCTGGTATTATTTTTCCAGTCTTCCTTGTGACAGATTTTTAAGATTAAATCAAATGCCTTCCTAAAGCCTTAGTTTGTATTAGTAAAACAAATCACACAAAGACTCCAAGAGACACGTAATACTAATGGGGAAATGAGACCAAGTTCACATGGCTATTTTTTTGTCCTTGAAAATACATGTTTTCCAGCTTGGCTGGTCTTCTGTCCTTTAAAAATCATAATTTTTACAACCTGTTTGTTTTTTGCCTATAAAAATATTATATCTTGCAGCCATTCAGCTTAAACTGATCTGAATTTAAAACAACTGGAAGAATGAACAATCCAGAAAATATATGAACTTCACAGGCATCTTAAAAAGAAAATCCCTCCACTGTCAGTTTGTACACAGCAAAGAGAAGAAAATCATGGGTCTGCTTAGGAACTTTTCTTTAATATAAGATGAGCCAAAATTTAAGCAAACACTTCTGAGATAACGGTTTTAAGATGTTCCAGGCAAGACAGAGTAAATGGCCACCTGCAGTAGATTTGGATACTGGGGTTTAAGAACCAGCAAGATGGGAGCTTTTGCAGCTACTTGACTGTATTTCACACTTTCCATCCATACCTTCCACTCCTGCAGGGCAGTGGTTGGTGGCCCAGATGCTGAGCAGACAGTGGGCTCTGTCCCTGCTGCATGGCTGCTCATTGTCACCTGTCTCAGGCATTCCCTGGTTTCCATCTTCCCCATAGCTCTCTAATCTCCAGGATGTCTCCCATATCAAGGGCTTTTCCTGCAGCCAGGACTTCACTTTCTTCTGTTCAGATCCCCTTCTCTGCTTCAAGACCACTTCTTTCTGGTAGCCCAAGACTCATCTCCCAACCTAAGCAGTTTCCAGGCAAGAGCGCAAGGCCTAAGCAGCTTCCTAACTGTCTCCATTGTTCTGTCTTATGTCTCTTCAGTAACTGGAGGACTCCAGACATTCCACTTTCATGCAGTCCAAATGTTCACAGTCAGACTCCACAATTCCAAGGAGCAATCAGCAAGCTTCTACTTGAGACCTTGAATATTCACATTTGCTCACTCCATACGTACACTCAACCACCTGACACCTGCTAGTGTTCATAATTTTATTTTTTTTTGCCTACAAGACTTGCTAATACCAGCCTGATTTCACTTCCAGTGAAGACAATCGGATTACTTTGACTTGTGTCAGTAATTTTTAGTAATAGAATTTTCCAGGAGCTGACTATTTGTTGCACATAAATGCATTTTTCTGAAGTGGTTCAACTAATACATTGCAGTTGTTTGCCCACTGGATTTGATTATTCATGTGTGAATAAAACTCTTCCAAAAATGTTGTTAGCATAATGAACTCCAGAAGTGCTCCTTGAGCTGTTTAAAATTGGGAATGTGTTACAAACCTCACTCTCTCGTTAACAGAATCAAGGAGCTAAATACATTTCCAAGTTTTGCTGGAGGGAGTCACGGAACAAAAGAAATATATGACACTTTTTGTTAGCTCTTGCTCTGCATTAATATCATGGATTATTACAATTGTTATATAATCTGGAATACAGCACCACGGCCACCTTGATTGTCATTAATTCAAGCCACTGGTAAAAATGAAGCAGTATACATACCCAATTTTAGACATGTTTGAGTGATCTCATTTTTCAGTGAAACATTTTAACAGAGATGCACATATTTTGTAAAAAAAAAAAAAAAAAAAAAAAAAGACTTCAACTTGTCATGATCTTACATATATACTTAAGTAGGTCGCACAGCTATGGCCCAGAGATGCTCCTTGCCTTGTTCAATGGTCATAAGAATAACTTCTTAGTAAGTGAGAGTCTGGGAACTCTGGGAAAATACCTTATCAATTGCATCCTTTACCAAATGCATGTCAGCAAAAGGCAAGATGGAAATAGTACAGTTGATCACATACTTCTCCTACATGAAATAAAAAGTTCAAAATGTAATTTGAAATGTTATCTTAATAATTTTCCTCTTCTAGTATCCCTATAAATCACTTTTTGAAGTCAAAATGGCACCACAAAGAACAAGGGACCATTTCTCCAGGTGTCCCTCATCAAGATGGTAAACGTGTAAGACACGTTGTTTATACAAATTTTGGACTATTTTATCAGTTTATAAAAATTTACCAGCAAGACACTAGATTACATCACTGGTAACATTTTACACAACTTACTCTATCTAAAGAAGTGGTAAAAACTGTGCTGGCTCATAACCCTCAATTTTCAACAGGTTATGTAATTGGGCACTATTTGGCTATATTGACAACAACAGAAAAGGATGCATCCCTGACACAAAATCTAGACCTATTTGAAGAAAAGATAAAAATATTTCACTATGAATGGAAAACCATCCTGTTTTTGTAAAATCCTGTTTTCAGGGATTCTAAACAGTACTTTATATTTGCCTGTGGGGTTTGATTTCAGACTAAAGCAGATAGCTGGCATAGAGATGATTTTAGCCAGAATTATTAGAGCTTTGACAAACTTGAAATCTAACTCAAACACAGTTTTACTTGGAAAATAATGACATGTTCTCAGCCTCGCCCATAATTTCAAAGCTGAGACACTGGCAAGTATTCAAACTCTGACAGCAGAAGCACAAGGATATATGCAACTGTAAAGGTTATTCCTAAGAAATACATGCAGCATATGAAAATCTTTCCTTGATGCATAAAATTTACTTTCAAAGAAAATATTTGTTTTGCTTTTTGTCAGTGCTGGCAAGTCACGAAAATGGCAACAAAACTCAGTAAACTTCATACAAGATTGATTTTAGTGTCCAGCTTATAAACACAGAGAAGAATTCTCCACAAATATTGTAAAAGCAAAGCATGTAAGTCCTGATGTTGTTTTCCAAGGAGCTGTTAAAAGTTAAATTACTGTTTGAGCTTTCCATCTAGCCTCCTAAGAGACAAATGATGCTAACAGACATAGTTGTGGGGTTTGTTTTTGTTTTTGTTTTTGTTTTTGTTTTTTTTTTTGTTTGTTTGTTTGTTTGTTTTTTGTTTTTTTTTTTTGGGGGGGTTTTGTTTGGTTGGGTTTTGTTTTGTTTTTAGCCCCAGGCAAAGGGACAAAATAGCAATAAACCTGAGTCATAGCTCCTGCAGTAACTTTGCATAAATATCCTCTAGCATGCTCACATGTCAAATACTCTGTACTGCCATGGCACTGAAGCATTTCTACATCTTTAGGCCCTTAGCAAGCAAGAGGTAGGTCTACTCTGGGACTACAGCCTAAGGTGAGGTACCACAGAGACCTGCTGCCTCTCTAGTGCAGCTGACACACCAGTGAAACAGGTAAGTGCTTCGGTATGAATTATGCAGTGTACTTGCCTAATGCATGCAAAACTCCAGCACAGAGGAGGCAATACATATAGAAAATACAGGGGAAGGCTTGCAAAAAGATATGACAACTGTATTTGGTTAAAATCTGAAGCTTTGGATTACACTTTATATATCAGATGTGAAAATGGATGCACTTACATAATTTACACTGGAAGTGTGCTGCTAAATAATGAGACACTGTTAGCTACAAGGTGACTGACACTGGATAGTTTGTTGACTGAGAAGACAACTGCTGTGCTTGACAGGTCAAAGCACCATATGTTTCTAAAATCAGAGAGACCTACTTTATTCTGTGATTTGCTGTCAAGATCTAGCAATACTGGCCAAAGTGGTTTGCAGATGCAATAACCACCGGCTCTGACATTCTGCAAGTCAAAGGAAGAGACCATATGCAGCCAATCAACAGCCTAGGCTGCCTTTTCACAGTCCTTTCCCTGCAGGTAAAACAGGATGTAAAGGGAAACACGCAGTGGCATCTGCAGTGACTCCCCTGCCTCTTGCTGCACAACCCCATCCCACTGCTGCAGGCAGCGTGAGTGCGAGGACATGGGTCAGGACAGGCACTGTCTTCTCCGCCTTTTACAAGGTCTACTCACTCCTTACTCATGAGGCTGCTTTGAGAGAAGAAAAGAGGAACCTGGTCCCTCATTTGCAGCTACACTGGGACTCTGGTAATGAGAACCCTTGGGAGATGTGTTTTCCCAATGGGGGCTCTGCTCACCAGGAGTTTTAAGATTAGGTTCCACATGCGTGCAAAGCATTTTGCTTGAGGCAAGCACTCAGAATAAAATGACAGAGTTCTGTGATTATTTTGCTTCATATGTGAAAAGTTCAAGGCAGATTACTATTTTAGGGCAGCGTATCAGATCTCTTCGATAGTTGTCCTGATTTATTAACCTGTAAGTCTGGAGTAAGGGAATTGGATACTCATATCTAGCATCAACAGGAGCCAAGCATCTGATTTCCTTAAGCTGTTCTGAAACTCCAGCATACATTTCTCAACTAATTGAAAGCAGATTCTCTTTTACTGTAATTCAGAGAGATTTTTTTTTACAAATATTCTGCTGAACTTTATCTTTTAAGTACACATAGAAATATATTTTCATATGAGAAGAAGATTAAAAAAAAAGCATGCCGAAAAGTGTGATAAAATTAACAGTGAGAATCACATTTGAAACACTGTCCCACAAGTAACTGGCATAAAAGTTTAACACAGGTGTATTACAAGGTTTAAGATTTACTTCAGCATGAGAAGACCAATTTTATATGGAAGTGTAGCATCTGTGATAAAGATCATAAATACATAAACAATATAATAATCTGTGTGGTAGATGCACTTCTTTTCTCCACATTTATTCTTTTTGCTAGTACTCAAACCCCCAATTAGAAGAGACTTCCAAGCTAAACTCTTTATAAGCCAGATAAATCCTGTGAAGAGCTATTTGGTTATGATATAAGAACAGTTTAGCTCAGGAGGCACAGACAATTGACAAACATTTTCTAAACTATCCAAAAGTCCAAGCTGTATGTTCCTACACTGATTGAAAATACAACATCCTCTCAGCCAAAACTTTCTCTGATTTGCTAACATCATCTCTTCTACCAGTACTTCAAATTCCTTTGTAAACATTCAAAAGGTTACCTTATAAATAAATTAATATCATAGGAACAGCAAAAATGCATGTATCCACTCTTTCTTTACTAAAATGAATGATTTGATTTTATTCAGACCTTCATTCTCTTAGCTCGAAAAAAAATTCAACACACCCAACATGCATATTCTTCTTTACAAAAATCATTAGAACCTATGTTCACAATTATTCCTGTGTTTCTGAGATTCTGCTCACATTTAGGAAGTAAGCATTTTTATTGCAACTGATAACTACCTAGAACTGCTTATTTTCCACCCCTGTTGAGCATTTCAATTACAGAGATCTAAAAGCAGAGGTTTCACTCCATAAATGTGACTGGCAGCAGCCTCACAGCCAGTGGTATCCAGCAAAAATGAACATGACAGCCATTAACAATCCTGAGACTATTGCAGAAAGAAAAAACACATGGATACCTTCAAAAAGGCAAATAAGCTACATTACTGATGAATTACTTCTTCAGAGCTGTTGCAGACTATAGAGAGTTCTCAGTACTGGTGACTGGCAGAGGCCTTAGAGTACATCCTTCAACTCATATGTTTATGAAGAATAAAAATAGGGACTTCTCTCTAACACACACAGCCTTCAAAAGCATCACACTACTTGAATTTCTGTATCCATAAATCTCCCACGGCAGTGGGTATTCCAGAATAGTACCCCACTATCCATTTGGAAGTATTTCCAAATACTGTTTTTGCTTTTCGAAATTGCAGATCAGAGGGATGAGGTCATTCACATGATATGACCATAGAGTTTCCATAGGGCTTTGTTTACCAAAAGGTTTCCTTTTTTTTTTTTTTTAATGTACTTTTAAAAAGAAGTAAACTGAAACTTACAATGACCATCACAGAAATCAATGAGAGCAATCAAATTTTTAAAGTTTATACATAACCATGGAAGACTGCTGTCACAATGAAAAAAAAGCAAGATTTATAGTAATATATTTTTGCCAACACAGAAGAATCGTCAGAACTCTGGCAATAGAGTTTGTCATGCTGGCATCTTTGCCAGTAAACTACCAGAAAATAGAGCTATTGAAGTGACTTTCATATATTACCTTTTTTATTCTCATTATAGCCTCAAAGGATTTAGGATTACTTTTTCAATTAAATTACCTGTCCCAGAGATCTCCAGTCTAGGCTGGCACTTCCAATGTATACATGCTGTTTATCAACAATCCAGAAAGATGATTGAAGCCGACCTTCATTATATGCTGACATGTTCATATACAACACTTCAGCACCTACAGATTTAAGAATAAAATAATAAATAGCATTGCTTAATATAATTTATATTATTAAAAAAAAAAAAAAAAAAGAAACAAAATTCACATTTCAGAGCCTCAGTTTCCAAAACTAGTGAGGGATGTAATTAAATATACCATTAAGGCTTAAAACCCATGATAAAGTGTTACTGCCCCACTACTTAAGAATTAACATATACTCCAGTTATACCAAAAAAAATTATTTAACACATGCTCCATGTATAGGGAACATTCCCATGCATTACAATGTTTAACTAATTTTCTCCCATTTTAGAATCAGTTTACTTTTTTCCATACTTTTCCAGCACTATATTCCTAAAAATAGTTAATTTATAAATGTCTATTCTGTAGCACAAACCAACTACATATTGCAATAATGACCGTTAAAATATGAATGTAAGTGAAACCCCCTCCTAAAAAGACTCTGCTCCATTGTGCTGCACAATGGTTTGAGCAGGAAGCTCCAGTGGCTGGTGCATGAACAGACCCCATGAGAAGAACACGGGTCGAGAATTAAGGAGTGAGGAAGTAGGCAAAGGCCTGAAGTATGCTGAAACTGCTCCTAATCCTGCTGATCTGTGACATTCAACCATCACTTTAAACAATTTGCACAGTTTTAATAAGGATTATGGGCCACTGAAATCAAAGTAGCTACTTGTCGGGTAAAGACACTTTGGCTCCATCACATCACTAAGAATGTCTGAATTGGCCTCATGGGCATGCTTGCAGAACTAATATTCGGTAAGTTTAGGGTATTTCTCACATATTATGCTTCTTTCAGTGCTCCAGTGTTTGCAAAATTAGGTGATTAGTCTTAATTAAACGTTTCTTTAGGTAACTTACCCACACTCATCTTCACATTTCAGACATGACTAACTGGGGAAGAGAAGTGACAGTAAACAGCAGCCTGAGGGGCAGTAAAGGTACCAGCCATTTCCCATTAAACATTCATGGGATCTTCAGTGTCATGAATTCCAATAATGGTTGAATATGAGTCACAACTTCAAAACAATTCCAGGATATATAAATATTGAAATTATTTCTTTGCATCTAACGTCTTATTTCTGATCTCCTAAGAAACACTTGTCTTGCAATTTTAGGCAACAGTTACCTAAACAGTTCTATTTTATTATGAATTTCCCTTGAACAAATGGTTCTTGAAGTTCCACACATCAAGAAAAGAGGAAAAATCAGGTAAGATGCCATTTACTGTGACACACCAAGCACACAACATAGGAATTTTGAGCATATTGTAGAATTTGATGTAACCCAGATACCTTTCCAGTTTTTCTGTTTCACTCATCCACACTGATCTATGCATAGAAATAAAGATTTTTTTTCTAATTTCATTGCAATGTATTGCTGCTACTTTCAATCCATGGTTAATGAACAGAACTGTGCTAATTATTGAGATAATGTGTGTGAAATGGAAAAGAAAACAGAAAACACTACAGCAGGTGTTAAATGGTTTAAATTGTTTTCTGCTGAATGAACAAAACAAAAGCAACTGCTATTAGCTAAGGATAACTATTCTAAATTTCTGCTTATCCTAAAACTGTGTTTAAAAATCAAGTTTAACACAGCAGTTTGCCTTGATGGTGTTTTCTTTCCATACACCCCATTTGCAACATTAAGTAGCAGTATGAATTTAACACCCACAACACACCTACATCAAATAAGTTATAAATGAAATGTTAGGATTTTTGCATAGGAAGGGCAAAACAGTGGGAAGCAACAATGAACTCCCTTCTCATAACTGAGAGCCTAAAATAAACATAGTTTAAAAACATTTTTGAAATATCCAATAACAAACAAAAATGAAGACTGCCGAAGTTATAACAGGAGACTATTTAACCAGTGACACTAACATTAAAAACAGCAGACATCATCAGTACACTGACAAAAATTGACTAAATCAATCGTTGCAAAACACCAGAATTTGTTGGTGTTGTTCATTCAGACATGGGCATAAGCAGTGGGATGGGACCATCACTCTAAAATATAATCTAGGCTTCAATTACCAAAACAGTGAACATAGAAATGCAGAAGATACTGCTATCGCATAAACCACTAGAATTAAAACGTGGAACCCAATCTCTTTTCCTTCTGGAAAGTGGTAAAGCTGATGAAGCAGTATCTCCAAGTTAATAAAAAAAAA
>VXAU01005059.1:1817091-1870690 GCA_013399695.1 Formicarius rufipectus | reverse complement strand
AAAAAAAAAGTCATGTATTGCAAATAGCAGCTGCTGTGCAGCCTATTAATGAGCTCGTACCTTTTGATGAAAGGAAACATGTATCAGTATTGATAATTGCTTCTGTTCCAGAAGCCCTTGAAATGCTTTGTTAAAATAGGCTTATCAAGCCTTCAACACAATCCACCAAACCTAGCATGGTCCAGGTCCCACAAGGAAATTAAGTCGGACTGATCAATATGTGAAGCCATAACAGAACTCTTTATCACGCTGCAGTCTCAATTGCACAAGGCTGCGGGTCTACTGAGTTCAACCAGAAGGCACATTTGTAGGCCTGATTGCTAATAAACATGTCAAATAAATCTAACTATTTTGTTTCACTGGAGATTAAAATGCACGGTGAGAACGTAGAGAAAACCAGTGCTGTCACTTAAAACTCAAGTAGATTTGTCTGCCCCATAAAATTGTGCATTCTACAGGCTGGGACAGATCACACATTTTCTGCAAGAAAAAACTAAAAAAAGACCACTGTCGGGATCAAAGAATGTTTTAATAAATCAGTAATCTATCTGAGTACTTTTTCTTCTAGGTGAGGAGGTTTTGCACACCATGAAAGGGAGTCTGAGATGCAGTTTGGGATCTGCAGAGGGGACCCTACCATTGAGAGCCTGGACCTTCTCCATGTGATGTGAACATAGCTACTGGGAAGTGCCAGGCTACCACTTAGCCTCTTGCTTTGTCTCATAATGGAGGAAGAGAACAAAAGATACCGGTAGTATTGCAAAAAAGATTGACTTTTCATCCATTAAAAAAAAAATTTAAAAATCCAATTCCCAAAGTAATCCCAAAGAAGAAGGATGGCACAAGCAAATGCCTTTCAACATCCTGCCTACTCTCAGATACTTCACTAACAATGTCATGAAAGCTACAAGGCAAGCCTGACTTCAAGAACAGGAACTTGAAGAGAACTGGGATTTTTCAGCCTGGAGAAAAGAAGGCTTCAGGATGACCTAATTGTGGCCTTCTAGTGCTTGAAGGGAGCCTACAAGAAAGATGGAGAGAGACTTTTGCCAAGGGCATGTTGGAAAGGGGGGGGAAGGACAAGGAAGAATGGTTTCAGACTGAAATAGAGTAGGTTTAGGTTAGATATTAGGAGGAAACTCTACTGTGAGGGTGGTGAGACATTGAAGGAGGTTGCCCAGAAAAGTTGTGGATGCCTCAACTGGAAATGTTCAAGGCCAGGTTGGAGGGGGCTCTGAGCAACCTGTTCTAGTGGAAGATGACCATGCCCAGGGCAGGGGAACTGGACCTAGATGATCTCTAAGGTCGCTTCTGACCCAAACCATTCTATGATTCTATGAATCTAAGGCTAGGACCTTTTTTACATACTTGAGTCAAAGGACTAAGCTGTTAGCAGGAGGCTTTAATCAGGATCATATCACACATACATACTGCCATGAAAAACTGTACGTCATTGAGACACGTTTTTGGTACACTTGTGTTGTGGTATATACTAGCTGTGGATTTTACTACACAAACTGGGGGACTCCTTCATGGGAGACTGCAGGAGGCTGTAATACACAGGGCTGCCACTTCTACTCCACATCTCAGTTTATGCAACAGTCTGAAGAAGGGGCACCCTGAGGCTTTGGATCCCATGCCTGTGAGTACTCTAGGATGTTGTCCTTGTACAGAGGCAACGTCATTGAGACAAATCACCTTTCTGGTGGATACGGTAAATCATTTTTGTAAAGATCCAGAAAGAGCAACTGTTTGCGCTGCTATTATCACAGCTGCCCTGAAAGCAAACATGCAGATTCTGCCTGCCATGGTTTTCAACAGCACCAGTTACAGGCTAAACTCACTCTGGAGTTAGCAAACATAACACCCAAGAAACAGAAGCTGCATTTGCTTTTACCGCGGCTAAAATTGGTCTTTTGTGTTCACAACTTTCTTACTTCCACTCTAGTGTTTCTAAAATCAGAGAGAAATAAAAATAAGGGCAAGAACTCAGAGAGTGAAAGGAGAGCCAGAGTTATCTGGGAAATTGCAACAACAGTGATGGGTAATACACCACAAGCAGAGCAAGCATGAGAATAGCACCGAGAGCCCTGACCTCATTAGCCCTGATAGCAGGAAACAGTGCTGCTGTAGAAAAGAGGGTGGAGAGAGATGCAGATACATTATCTGATGGCACATGTTGGGAGTGCATTGTGCATAGCCCTAGGAGAAAGGTCACAGAGCCAGGCAGGGCTCTGCCACCTCCTGCTAGGAACAGGAAAGTTGTAAAGGTGGAGGGCTTTTGAATGTCTCTCCTTTCCTGTTTTGGGAAAACAGAGCTTGTCAAGTACAGGCTTCAGAGGTGCAGTAGATGTTGGAAGGGGAACACACTGGGGCAGGGGGTGCTAGGACAGGGGAGTGGGAAGGTTGTAGAGAAATCACAAAGGGAAAGGGACAGCAGGGTACAAGGAAGTGCTGATGTATGAAATTACTCTAGCCAGTGAAAGCACCACTGCTTACAGCTCTCATGTATTTGCAGCTTGAACCTGACAAACTGCCTGTATATCCAATCCACTGTTCCCCATGCCACCACAAAACTGGCCACAGTAGGAACAGCTGCCCTTCCCTGCCTACCCCGTTCTTGTCACTCCTTCACTCTCTTCATCACCATGTCCATACTCATTGCTCACAGGAGTGTTTTCCTCTGTATTAATCCTGTGTGTTCCCAAGCAAATGTTCTAAGTAACAAGACTTTTGAAAAGGAGTCTGAGAATGTGAGCTGGGGCTTCTTTGTTTCACCCAGTCACTCACTGACAGTCACTCAGCACACACATATGCACATTTTTATCTATACTTTGGAGGGCAGCCTGAAGTCAGAGTCAAGAGCAGACCTAACTAAACCACACCATGAACCCTAGAGATCACAAGCTCATGCCTGCCTGAGAACAGCTGGTGCTCAAGCAGCCTGCATGACACCTTGCATGGCCTCTCTGGGTGGCAACCAAATGGGTGGGAAGCAGCACTTGCCATTGTGCCATAGACCTGTATTCTTTCAGCAAAACTGCATTTTCAGATGAGTACAGATGCAGTTAATCACCATGTGCTCAGTCAGCAAGTTCAACAAAAGATCTTTTATTTCCCTTAGGTATCAAGCTTATTTTTAATATACAATTTTTTTGGGGCTTTTCTTTAGCAGCTCCACATTCAACTGTCACACATGCAAAAAAAATGAAATCGCACTTACTCAAGGAGATTACATTCCAACACAAGTCCAAGTCATCCCTAGAAAGGTTTTGCAATACTATTCACATTCACACCACCTTGGCCTGCCTCAAACTGTTGCATTCAAACTATCTGCATGACAAACACTCACTTCCAGTGTAGGATCAGTCATAAATTATGTGCACATGCATCTTCTCAAAGTTAATGCTGCCTTTATGAAAACTGGACTGTTTCTGATGTAGATATTGTTCATTAAAATTTACTGTAACATTTACTGTGCTATTTTACAGCATCAGAGGTCACTGACACTAAGATAATTTTTGGGAAATCAATGCCTAGAGAGGAATCTGAAGCTCCATGAGCCTCTCTGGTCTCTCTCTAAGACACGGGTGCCTGCAGCACCCACAGGACTCACAACAGATGGGCTCACGCACTTGGGGCTGTGGTGTGGGTGGTTCAGGGATAACATGCAGTCGGCTCTCTGACTCCTACATGCTGCGACCGCTCGTCTCCACTGGCACACTCCCCAGCCAGCTCATGTGTCTGTGTCTGGCTGAAGCTTGGAAGAAAGGCTGCTACAGAGAGCTCCCCTAAGCAGACAGGCTGCAGCCAAGGATCTCCCCGTGGAGCTGAGGATGTGAGAAGAGAGAGGTCTCCATCGCTGCTGGCTGACTTCCCAGCCCCCTCTCCAGGCACTGAGCCAGCTTCTTGCCTGGCTCCCTTTCCTCCCCAGCAGACTGTAAATATGCTGTTGGGCTCTGCTCTGCATGATCAGGGGAACAGATACCCTTGACACTTAACCATTGGTGTTTTGCTTTGTTTTTTTTTTCATTCAGTGGGTTAAAATAATTTCTGTGAGGCAGTACAGCCCCAGAAACTGCTCTGTTGAAGCCAAGAGCTGAATATGGGGACAGGAAAGAACAGGAAAAAGAAACAGTATGAAAGAAGCATTAAACTCCTCAACTCTGACTGAAACCTACATATTACAGAATTACAATTGGCATGTTTAAAAAAGGAAACAAAAAACAAACCAAAACCCAACACCAAATCCCCCAATAATAATAGCATGAACAGATCTCATTTTCAGCAACCCTTCTGTAGCTTTTTCAGGGTCTAGGGAACAAGCTAGATAAGAAAATCGTTACAGGTTTAACATAAATAAAAATAAGTAGGTTGTTTCAAACATAGAACAATTCACTAGTCCAGCTCACCACGTGGCAGTAAACAATTTCTCCAAGACAACCGAAGGTACAGCACAAGTGTGGAAATGAGTGGCTGTGGTTGGGTGCAACAAGATGCAGGAACTCCTTACACCGGTGCTGCCACTTAAATGTACACCCACATACTCTCAGCCCCCATTTGTCTCAAAATCAGGCCTCAGAAATTTCAGGTGACAAGCTCCAGTTTTGTTTGCCTTCTATCTTGTATAATGATTTGCCTCATGCAAAGCAGATAGGAGGGCAATGCTGTCATTTGCTTGGAATGACATTTCCCACGTGCTTGCACAGGGGTCCACAGTGACACAGAAGATTCAGAAGAGACCCATCAGGGGATCTTTGTGTGTGCAGAGTTTGCTCACTGGATGGAGGATGGCAAATTTTTGAGAACAAAGGAAAGGTTAGAATTAATTTCGTCCAATTGCTTAACTTCAATGACATCTTGGGAGCTAGTTAGTTCCCAAAGTAACATTCATCTAAATCTGCCCTTACAGTGGCTTTGAAGGTGTCAAGTGTTGGCCTTTGGTGCTAGTTCAAGTAATCAAAACACCAAATTCTCAAATACCTCCCCCAGCTGTAGCTGGAGTTCAGCATAGGAGCCTTACAGCTCTCATCTACACGAACACATTTTGTGCTGCCCGCTGTGCCCTTTTGGCTTACTCATCAGAAAAACCCCAAAATATAACCAAAGTGCTGGCCACCCCATCTCACAGGAGAGACAAAAGAGACATCTGATATAATTTCCTTGTAATACCCTACACACCCAACTACACCTCATTTCCAATTCACCAGCAAAAAGCCAAAAGTTCATCACAAATTTGACAGCAGAGAGATAAAAAGGCTCCTCTTTACTCAGAGTAGTCACACTCACAGGCACACTCTACTTGAGCTTCCCTGTGAAAAGAATCATAGAACGGTTTGGGGTTGGTGGAGACCTTAAAGATCACCTAGTTCCAACCCCCCTGCTGTGGGCAGGGACACCTTGCTCAAAGTTCCATTGAATCTGGCCACAAGCTCTTCCAGTGTTGGAACATCCGCAGCTGACCACCCTCATTGTTGTGTGGGTATGTTTTTTCATGCAGACAGAATTTCAGACTGTAAAAAAAAGAAATAAACTCATACAACTACAGACCTCTGGTCCTTCCAAAGATGAAAATCCACGGCATCACCACGTCCTCAAGAGGCACGTGCTACCACCCAGGAGAAAACGCAAGCAAACCAACACTTACAGCTCAGTACATGAAACAAGACAGGAAAGCAGACACACTTCAACCCTACACTTTCCCACCTAGATTTGGCCTCCAAAGTCAGTGACTTCTGTACTATATTTGCTACAGAATCCCTTACTGTTTAGGATTCCCATTTTAGTTTATCTTTAAAAAACAAAACAGTTGAGTCTGTGTATAAGAATTTAGTGTAACTTAAAACACTCCAAACAGTTTTTCCTTTCCTTCTAATAATTTTATTGAAATTAGCAAACATTTCCTTCCTCTTTTAACAAACACTGCTGCCTGATGTAGCAAACCTGAGAAAAATCCTCATTTTGTGCTTCCTTGACTCTATTATCAGTATTTTCCAATCAAATTTTAATTCTTTTTGAGCTATTTGAGGTATTTCATATCAATAGCCATAGATTATTTTGAATAAAATTTTGAATAAGGAGAGCACTGATGATCAGTTCAATTCTTTCCCCTTAGCAGAACTCAGCATTCCTCTAAAAAGCATTTTCTTATTTGAGAGTCTGATGATTTTGTAGAGTCTGTGAGAGAACTCATGTACAACAAAGTATGCTAGAACATTAAAAAAAAATTCCACATCTTTTTTTTTGCCCTTCATTATTGGTGACTAGGCTGCTCATTTACTAGACGAAGTTATAAAAGTGATTGCTTCAGAGACTGGGGAAAGTAATTTTCTCCCTTATTTGATTCAGGCGACAAAGCATATTACTGTTTAAAGGAAGACTATAATACAGACAGTAAAAGCATTAATAAAGCTGGATTGTGGCCTTCTTTCTTTGCCTAATTATAATTGCATACATTTTTACTATAAAAGAAAGCTATTTCAAATATAATAGAGAGATTAGTAAACTCGCACACGGCTTACTCCTCCTCCCTTCAAAGATTCTTTTCTTTACTTGGATTAGCACTATGAAGCACTACAGTTATTTATATGCTTCTTAGATGAAACATCCAAGAATGCAGGGACATTTTTTTCATCCTAATATATGAGGAATTAGAATCACAACCTTCTATGAATGAACAAGGCTTAATTCCTACCAAGAAAAAGTCAGTGACTATTTATCCCAATCTCTCTTTTTAACTTAGCAACATGATTTCATTCTGATATTTATATATTCTAAAACCATCAGTATTGGCAACAGTCACTTCTAAATGTGCTGACTAGCAATAACAACACTTGTGCATTATTTTCTAAATGTAGTCCTCAAACATTTGGAGCTCTGCTTCGGGTTCTGTTGGTTTCCTTCCCATGAAGGAGAAATCTCAATTCTGGAAGGTGAAAAAGCACACTGCAGGGCAGTCAAAAAGGTAAGAATGGAGTATGCCTCCTCAGATTGCTACTGCTTTTAATTTTTTCAGTACCTCCATAACAGAATTTTTTTTCCCCCTGCACTTTTTTTATCTGATTCTGCAAATAGCCCCAGACTATTATTTGCAGGCTACCGAAATCCAAGAGCACTGGCTGACCTGCCCATGGCCATACAAGAAAAACAGAGGCACAGCCAGAAGTAACCCAGGTCTACCAGTGGCACAGCCAATTCTTTTTACTGCTACTTCTCCCTTCTCTCTCAACATCTTTCTTTACCTCTTTCCTTCAATTCTATCCCTGTTGTCCTGGAAAGTTCACCTTTGGCTTTTCTTTTTTTTTTTTTTCCCCAGCTCATTCCTATCTCCACTCCAATTATTTTTCTCTCAGTCTGTGTTGTCACAAGCCCACCAAGAACATGCTTCACCTTTTGACAACATACTGTTCTGATCTTTTCCTAAATAAATTACTTAGTTTTCAGTTTCTGCCCTTCTCTTTCATCTGATTAATTTCTCCCTTCTATTCCATTTTCCCCACTACCTTCCCTTGCCATTATTCTTCCTCGCTCTCCTTCACTCTCTTCCACTTCATACTCAGTTCATAATTTTACTCTTGCCCTTGCCTATTCATTGTTTCATTTATCATATACACTCACTCAGTTATTCATTCACTCCCCTACTTTCCAGTTACTAGAGGAACATATTTTATTTTCTAACTACATGAGCATTATGATATATTCTCCAAGCCTTTAAAATAAATTTGTACAAAGGAAAAATATATTTTCTTAAGAATTTCAAGGCTAACCACAGTTTTGGGGTACCCAGATTTTAGCATGTGCTAGAACTTTTGCAGGTATTAACTCATGATATAAAGCCCAAAAGTAGACAAATATTGCTGATGGGTGTTGTGGATTGGGACTCTGAGAAATTCTTGCTTTGCTAACCCACAGAAGAAATGAAGATGACCTTTTTTTCATTACCATGCGTCTAAAGGTCTTGAAAGAACAAGACATTTCTATAGCATCTTCTTTTGTCAAAGTAAGCCTGCAGAATAAATATGACAGCATTGCTGTAGAACACTGAAGGGCCTCACACTTGGTTCACTACGGTTCTGGCCAGCCTGCCAGGTGCACTTTGGAGGGCTTCAGCATTTCTGGCTTGGTCACCCAGATACTTCATATATTAAAACGGCGGCGTTTTAAAGAGGCAAATAAACATAGCCTGATGTCAAAAGCAGAAAAATCCACATAGTGGATTTTTTTTTTGACAAAAAAAATAAAAAGTATGTGAGGAAAAAAATGCTTTAAGGTGAGGAAATGCATAGGGGATACAAATCAATAGCTGGTCAGTAAGCAGCTTTTTAACACAGATTGACTTCTCCAAACAGCCTATTTGAAATGCAGAAAGCAAAATAAAAGGAAGCCACAACTCCACCAATTCTATGTTATTAGCTAGGTGAAGGACACACATGATATACTGTCAATAAAAGTGACAGTACACTGAAGTCACAGAGGATTTTAGTGCTCCAGAGGGACTAAACTACAAATATTGTCTCATTACTCCAGAGCAAATATCAGCAACTCACTGTGAGGGACATGAATATAGGGATTACTCCCCTGTGACATTTTGAATTGGTGGAGAACCAGGTCTGTAGGACTTCTTTGTCTTCTCTAAACCACACAAGACAGAATTAGCTCGAGGGCAGTAACAGAGACAGACCAGTTCAGAGCCATCTGGGATGACAGCAGGTACAGGACAGGGGCTGTGTAACTGGACTGCTTGCAGTTGCCCACTGAGAGCTCTATGAAAGCGAGCCCAGAAGGCAGTACGTGCACTTCAAGTCCCACGGACTCTGTGACAATCCCTTGTCTTATGGCTGTGAACAGCTGCTCTGCGATCCTTCACTGAGGAATGGTCATTTTTAAAAGCTTCTCATTACAGTCATCATATTGTTCTTTTGACATGATTTTGAAGCTTATGGTAGGTATTACGTAGCCCTATAACTCTGCTGGCACTCTTCTCCATCACTTTATGCAAACATGACTGTTGAAGATTAAAAGCATCAAGAGCAGGAATTTGTTTTGAGTCCTTGAAGTCGCTGTCTATTCCTGCACTACATAATTACTAATTCTTACACACTATATATGGTTAAGATTCTGTCCAAAGGCAGGAACAGAGGCTGAATGCACTCTGTTCTCCAGCATAAACATTAAAAACAATGACTCTATAAGGGCATACATTAAGAGATGTAAATAATGGAGAGTAACGCAAAGATAGCGATCTGGGAACTTTGCTTCCCATTGAATTCCTTAAGAAGAAGGTTAAATTAAGCTTTCCAGGTGTTAGGCTGTGTAAAAATTCATAACACACCAAAGTGCTGTAGAAGCCCAAGTTAATTTGAACGCTGCTATAAGAGATTACCAGAAACATTAGTATTAGCATCATAGTGGCAAATCCTTGTTACAAAGATTACTCTTGGTAACTGATGCAGTATAAACCAGCAGGATTTGACCACATGGCTTCACTCAATGCTACAGTTGTGCTGTGAGCAACAACCCAAGAGCAAGCACAGTTGAGTAGCCTTTTGAAAGTGTTCATCAAATGAAAACCAAAGCGTTACTCAAAGAATGCCAGTTTGGTCTGTGCATTTATTAATGTCTTAAATGCTTTCAGCAATATTTTATATAACTTTGAGCCCACAATAATTTATTCACAGGTTTGAAACAGAATTGTTATATTGATTGACCTAAGCAGTGAAGAAGCTAAAAGAATGTAATTCGAGTGTCCATGTCATGTCCCTTCAGATGATGGTCTTCTCAGAGCTGCCCAGGTTTGAAGTTACACTTCAGTCTAGATAACATAAAAAACTTGAGCAAGGTAAGAGACAAAACACTCAGCAGCACCAAGAAGATTGAAGACTTCTTGCAAAGCAGTAGCAATCAAAAATATATCAAATCATAGCAGCAGGACTGCTGTGACTGACAAAGGCATAGTTCTATGAAGACAGACTTCAAGTGGATATGAAATGTGGAAATTACAATAACAGACAAAGCAAAATTGACCTAAAATAAATTAACCTGCTTTCCTTGGACTCCACTGTAGGACCATTCATCTCTTTTCAGGATGAAATAATGTTAGTGCTTTTGCATACAAGGGAAAGCATGGGGTGCCAAAATTTCTGCAAAGGAAGCACAGCTACCCAATGAATGCTTTCTGAACTCAGATGGCCCTGGCAGCTCTTACGAGCTCTTCCCAACTGTAGGTAGGAATTTGCACACTACCCATATGTTTTAAAAATGTCACAACTAATTTCTGCTAATGCCATCCGTTATTGGTTTCTCTGTACTAAAAAGTGTCAGCAACTCACACCAACTACTGCCATACAGGAAAAATCCATTCCAGTATGTAAACTATCAAGCAAGATTTGGAGATATCCCCGTCGTATTAACCTGCCATGCTGGACCTGACTAGTTACTACTAGACAAGAGCACTTTGGCTGTTAACAAGATGGCTGGATTGCAAACACTCATAGTTGTGCTGGAGCTTATTAAATACAAAAGTGCTCATTTCTGGCAAATCCATGAATACACAAACATTAGTAACAGACTTGAGCGCAATGGCATTTGCAAACTGAAATTATGTACTGAAATACTGATCAGTCTACTGTGAAAGACCTTTTCTACTACAAATTTCAAAGCAGAAGAATTATGATATTGTTTCAACTGAACACCTAACATGCCTTAAACATGCCTCACAGCACAGCTGGCCTTAACTCGTCTGGAAAAAAATGTTATTATTTACCCATGCATCTTTGAAAGAGTGACTACAGATACCGAAAAGCATGTGACCGATATCTCATAATGCAAAAGTACACATTATCAATTGGAAGGTACTGTCCTTGGGTACACAGCTATCCTTTCAGCAGAAGTATTAATTTCTAAATCTACAGACACAGATGCTGTAGAGCTTAGAATTAGAATTTATTGCTTGCATATCTGGCTCTAATATACACAGCATTTTTGGCTTAAGTGAACCTTTTTCCCTCTCCGTCTTTGCAAAACAAGCCAGTGCAACCCAAGGCCTTGGCTGCTTCCAGAATTTAAATTACAGTGAGGGTTGTTTTGGTTTGGGTTTTTTCCCCTCTATTGGCTGTGGATGTGACAGCCTCATACTGCTAAGTCTCTAATGCTGGACAACTCTGCAAGGCAGGTCATGTCTAAATATTTTTAAAGTTAGTGCACTTCAAGCTCCTAAGAGAAAATAAGCTGTTTCACATTGTGATTGATTATAGTGTCTAATATGGAGATATTTGTGTGTCCAGTGGAAGTCTTATTCCCAGATTAGGCATCTAGCTCCCTGTAGAACCTACAATAACAACTGGACTTTCATCAGCTTGCCTTTTTTTTTTTTTTTTAGCTAAGAGTCATCCAAGCTAAGCAGCAAACAATGCCAGTGGAAGGTATATTGTTTACCCCGGCCTCTCATTTGGAATTGCACAGAAGGATCAACTCTCCAAAGCTACAAAATCCTGTCCTACAATCAGAACCTTAAAATAATTCTTTCACAAGTAAGGGCAAGACATTTCTTGCAAAACAGATCTGGTGGCAATAGAAGAAGCAGAAGATGACCAGTGACTGGAAGACAGGTTTCTTCCATCCCAAATGAATGTGTGACTACTACAACCGTCTTTGAATGCAGAGAGAGATTAAAAGATTTCCTGCAAACTACTAGAACTCAAATAGGAAGTACCAAGGGAAGACCACTTTAGAATTCTGTCTGTTTTTCACAAACCCTTGTGATTGCACACTCAGTTTTAAGAAGTTTAAGATGTTCAGTGCTAGCCTAAACAATTTGCTTTCTCTCAGGTGCTTGGTAAGGTAGACAGCTCTTCTTCAAGGTGGCAATTTAGAAACCTTCAGAAAGAGCAAGATTTTCATCATCTTCTGCAACTCAGGCAGATGTTCTGTGTCAAAGACATTGAGTGCATTGCTACATGTCTAACATAAACTGCCCACCTTCTCTCTTCAGCCATGTTTCTTAAGGTTGAACGTGGCCTACCTCACATTGCAGGATCTAGCTCCCCAACTTAAACAAGTAAGAAACATTGCATATAAGTTCTCATGAGATTTAAGCATAAAACAACTCCTGAAAATGTCCTAGCTATCAAGGTGTTAGTGGGTGAGTGCACACTTCACAACATGAACCTAGGCAAGACAGCTCAGGTGCCTAAACAGAAAGATTTCTCCAAAAGAAAAACTTATCAGGAGTTTCTGCACATTAGTGTTGCCCAGATGTTAGGTAGATACCTGGATGCTTGAATCTCTGATGTAAAACTGGTACCTACTTCCTTTTTAAGACAGGATGCAACTAGTTTTGGAAATTCAGCACAGTAATCCTCATTATGCAGAACTCTGACAAAGTTACTATGCATTCTGAGAGGTCAAGAACATAATGAGATCTTCCATCTTGGAATTAGCTTTAAGATTGCTTATTACAGGCTTAAAGTTGTTGAGAAAATATCAGGAAATACTCTTCAGCAGCAACTAATAAAAACTAAATCAAATCATGCATCCACTCTGTTATGGGTACCAAAGGAGTATAAGATAATAATAAAAAAGGAACAAGACCACATTCATAATAAATCAAAACATAAAAATTAATTTAAAATCAGATGTCTATAGCCTTGCCAGTACAACTTTTACTTGCTGATATTTGTATACTTCTCATATTTTCAAGTTTTAGAAAAATGTCAACATTTAAAATGTGTAAGGAGTGGAAAATATTTCTTCCCCGCTGTTCACATCCACCTTTAACTCCATGAAACTCGGATCCAAATTACCTGATTCTTTCAGGAGGACTCACCCCTAGCCTTTTGATCCTAAGGATCCTGCTTACTTGTTTCTGAAAATACATAGGGAAAAAATAAGTCTCATTTGTTACTGCTGCAGGAACTTATCCCATCTTCAACACTCTTTCCTCTCACACAGTCTTGGAGATTCCAGCCAAGGAAAGTGATGAAGAAAGTAATGGAGGTACAACTCCACTCAATGCCTTATATAAAAGCAACAACAGAATTTCAGTCAAGGCACTCTTTACACTCCAATGGAACATGCATCAGATAATATTATTTTTATGGTACATTGTGCAGAAACTGGCCATCTGAACAGGCAGAAATCTCTTCAAGATCCACCTTCAGGATTCGAGCTTCTCATTCTGTGAACGGAGGGTATTTTCTTTTCAGTCTTTGCAGTGTTTTTACATTGACTCTCAACATTATCTTGTCACAAAGAGGAATTAAAGGCTTAATTAGAATAATAGAAAAGCCTAGGTTAGATCATCTGGCCTAGTGTTTTGTGGAAAAGGAGCCTATATGAGATTATCCAGCCACCTGTCCAGTCACATCTTGGAAATTTTCAGAGACAAGGACTCTACCATTTCCCTGAGGATGGTTGTTCCAGTCAGTGATCGTTCTTACTGTAAAAAAAAAAATCTTTTCTTCTGTTAAGATGAACATCCTTAAGCATATAAGTTTATGTTCTCCTTCCAAATCATTATGGGACTATTAAACCCAGCTTTGAAACCAATCTAGACCTTCCTCATGCACCAGAACTATGAGGCCACTCTTCATAGGGGCTTATCCACTTTCTTCTTAAAATTGCCAGTGATAGCTTTTTTCTAATATGTTCACAGTCCACTGTAATTTTCATTAATATTGAAACCAAATATTCTGGGCTGAATGTAAAGCAATGCTATCACAGTTTACCCTACCAATGGCTTTCACAAAAACCCAAGTTGCCCAAAACCCAAATGATTTTTATGCCCAACTTAAACTTACTAGGATATGCCCCATCTTACTCCTATAGTTTTATCTTTTGCAGAGAAAATGGCAGTGTCTCCCAAATGGTCAATTCCAGAGTCCTAGGGTTTGCAGTATACAAAGGTTGAGGTTAAATAAAGGGCTTAACTCCCACAGTGTTTCATAAGGAGGAACTGCTCTAATGTTCCCGGGTGATCTCCATATTTTCTATGACATAACAAATGTTTTGCAGTTCTTCTATAATATGTTAAAAATTACATCACTTTCCAATTCCCCTACACGTAGACAGGGAAAGGGAACATGATTGTGGGCAAAGGTAAAAATTCATGTCCCACAAGCATCACAGCTCTAAAACTACGAAGAACCTTAAGTATGCCAACAGAAGCAGACAGAACATAGACTTCAACAGAATGCATTTGATATAAAAATCATATTCACCATTGCTGTCCATTGTGCTACATTTACATTAAAACAATACAGGAAAGCATAGGAAAACCCTAAACTTCTAAAAGTCCCTTGGCATTATATGAACTCAAAGCTTTCTGGAGCCATGGCAGATTAAACCTATCTCAACCAGGTTCCAGTGGTCCTATCTTCCTTGTCAACCCCAACTACGTGTTTTGTATCTCTGTGTTGTCCCCAGCCTATATGCCTACGAGAACACATGCAGAAAGCTAACACAAATGACAGCTAAGCAAGTCAAAGCAAACAAACAAAAGCAAACAAAACAAAAACAGTGCGAGCCAAATCAGCCCCCTGAACTGTCTTACCACATGGTCACTGGGGCAAGGAGGAAGACAGGGACAGCATATGGTGGGGACAGCAAAGAAGACGCTGGGATCGTGAGGCTGCCCAGATAGAACCTGATTTAATTTGTCAGGAGATAGTATCTATTAGTGTTTGGAAACTAAAGCACACAACTAGATGCACAAAAAGTTGCTAGAGCTCCACTTCCTACTCATTTATTTGTCAACTACAACAATATAACTTTTTAGTTTCTCTGTTTTGGTTGTATCTGATTAAGAGAGAGTGGGCAAATGTGCATGACCTGCTCAGTGAGTAACAACTGCACACACCTGATCCAGTGATTTGATCTTGCCCTATGACAATGACATTCTGTCATTCTCCAGTTTTATTGACAACATTCAATAGCTATTGAGTTATTTTTCACTTTAAATCACGTTCTGACACGGACAGACTTCTATTTTCGCATCTGCTTCAGTCAGCACCGACAAAACAGAAAACATTTCTTGCAAATACATAAAAAATGCTTCATGAAAACGGAGTACTGGTCGAAAAAGCAAATAGAAAAGGAAGGAAACAATGCAAATCAAAGAAAGAACACCCACTGGTATATCTTAAAAAGAATGAACACTGTCACCTAAAATAAGATTGTAATTAGTAAGGGATTTTGATTCTGTACGTGTAAGAAATGATACAACAACCTGCTAATTGGAGACAATGCTATTCACACGTTACTGAGTAACAAAGACTGGTACATAATCATGTGTAAGGAGAGGGAGGGTTACAAGAAGTGTTTCAATCTCATAGACTGAGACACAGCTGAGAAAAGGCTAAAACATTAACCTTGAAAACAAGCATTAATAATCTACTGTCACAGCACAAGGAGGATAAAGAAGAACGTTTACAAAATGAGCCAAATTTTGCCTACAGACAGACCTACCTTTCATAAGAGTCATATACATAAATGTTTAGCATTCAAATACGGATATCCTATAAAGATAACATCATAATTTATAGTCTAGTAATAATTTTGACACCATGAGCTGGGAGAATTTATATGTGGTTGATTTTTAAAAACGATGAAATACTTTTTTTTTTTTTAATTTTTATTGTTTCTACAGAAAATGAATGCTCAGATTTGGCTTCTGGTGCCTGTACTGCCATTAATAATCACTGGTTGTCCCCATGAGACAGAAACATAAGCAACCTCATGAAACAGTGATGTTTTAAAAAGAAATTCATTAATACTGTATTTGCAGGGCACTCAGATACCACAATGAGAAGCAGCATGGAAAAACCTGTGAGGAAATTAATCATTCTGCATTCAGTGCAGGATCTGGCAGATGTGCAATGAAGAAAGCCTAGAGACATACATTAAATATGAAGATTATGGCCATTACCAGCAGAAATAATATCCCCTGAATGAGCATCAACTACCTTAGACATTAAATGTTTGATGTATTCTCATTCAATACAAGGGAAAAACTTCTGATTAATATGGTAAGGTTATAACAAGTACCAGCCAGGTATTCCATGGAAAATATAAAATTCCGTAATGTAATTAAAGTCTATCATAAATGTAATTTTTGGGACTAGTACTTCCTCGTTTCTGCATGCCTAAGTTTGCAACTAAATAACACTCCCACAGTTAGGAATTACTAGGAAAAGCACATTATCTCAGCACTCCGAGGCTCCTGCCACCACAGTTCTAGCTGTGGTATGTGTTAGCACAGTAATTCCATCCATGTTTCACACTGCAGCTGCTGGACTCCTGTAATCCATCTCTCTTGCTTTACAGCTAGCCCAAGTGTGTCAGGATAGCACAGGCAGGACAAAAAAGGCATCAGAGTAATGACAAACCTGCAGGTTCACAGCTAGCTCAGATGTCTGCACTAACACTGAAACCGCAAATTACTGATTTTATTTTACTCTACATCAGTTCAGTTCTGCTCTCCCATCAACAGAAGTTATGCTTTATCTTACCCCATCAGCTCAAATCTGAAGTCAAATTTCAACCTTCACCTCTGTTAATCAGTAGGGACAGCTGCTGGAGAGGAAGGATGTGTAGGGAGGACTCTAGGATGCACCCTTGGGTGGAAAAGGTTTATCAAAGCTGCGCTCTACAGTACTTCAGAAATGGGAAGAAGAGGCAAGGGGGTTCCATGCATGCCTGTCTAGAAAAATGAAAGATGTGCTAGAATAGTTTGGCAGATAGAATTAGTCTCAACACCTGTGCTGAGATGTACAGTCGTCTATCATGGTTCCTTGACCAGAAAAACCCAACACTGCATGAGACAATATGGATGACCGAGTTCTTCAAGCGACCCCATATAAACCCATGGCACTCTGTCAGGTCAGACAGTCTAAGAGGACATGAAGGCTGGAGATGCAGCATGAGGCAGGTAACCAGGGGCTGAGGAACTGCAGCATCCTTTTAAGGTTCCCAGGCAATATATTAAGAGATACATCCTGCAGCCAACAGCCAAATTATTCCTTGTCATGACCCTAGAAACCAGTCTGTACCACAAGAGGGAGTAGGCCGGGGGTTCTGATCTATCAGTCTACTAAAAAGTCAAGGCTCTTCCACCCTCTCTGTGCAATAGCAGCTCTTTCTCATATTTAGTAGGACAGCCCACCACTTGGAAACAGTCCAACTCCTGCAAACAATGTGCCTTGAAAAGAAGAGCCTAGCATTTTTCCAGCTAGCAAAGGTGAAGACAGACTCAGGAATGCATGAAATTTTCAGAGCTCCACTGGCTACGTGTGTGCTTTCAGTCCATACCACTGCCAGTGGCTTGGGTGCCAGGCATATTTACTGCTTATGATCAATCAGCTTAGTGTAATAAGCTGGTGTACCACAGAGTAGTCGCTTGGACTCTCCTCTGCCTAATTCTGACAGACACCACATTTGTGGGTTTGGGTCTGTTCAGACAAATACATTCTGGTTCTCCACCCTGAGATGCTTCACAGTTTGGCTCAACTATTGATAGATTTACTGCTCCCTTTATCAAGAGAGGAACATTTCTATTATAAAGGGTGCATGGAATATTCACAAGAACTACTACATGAAAATAACTTTCTCCAACTCTTTGTACCTCAGAGTACAAATATATTGAGAATTCCACTTGTTTATTGTAAAATTTCCTGTCAGAAATCTCAAAAAGGCATAAGGGAAACCAGAGCTAGTAAAACTATAAAAGCCTGTGTTCTGTTTACTTTTTTCAAAAAGCACACCGGTCTGATTAATTCTCACATAAACTGAAGGAAGTGTTAATGATAAACACTTCTCTCCCTTTTAGGAAGCTAAAAATGCTTCCTCATCTTTTTTCGAAAGAAGGTAATTTTTGATATTCAGTATTTTCAATAAATGTTAGCTAAAATACCTGTTGCCAGGTACACTGATATAAAGGTACAGGTCCACCTCTCATATTCTCTGACTCATGGGAATTTGGGATATTAGAAACCACCTTTTCAGTTTCACGGGCATTGATATTAAAACACCTATTTCTTTTACAACACATCACAAAAAGGCACTTCACGTACATCTGACAAAGCTGATGTATTCTTACTAGTTATCAAAGGATCGATATCACTTTTGGTTATGCAGCAGAAATAATCAAATCCCTGAAATAGGCACTGTCATGAAATGGTAAGTCTCTGTAGTTATTAAATTTAAGTAACAGGTCAGTCTTGATTAAAAGTTGATCTTTCTAAGGGATAAGGACCTCCATTAGGAATATTCTTGCTCAGTAAGGAGATTGCAAGGAATTTAAACATAGATTGATATTTGTTGGAAGAGGGCATGTTTTATCCTCTACCATAAACAGAACATGTTACATTAGAGTGCCACTACACAGACCGACTCCTTTGCTTACTTTATTTTTTTGAGAGTTCCCTTTGTGATCCGTATAGTCATCTGTGTCAAAAATTATCACCTTCAAAATACATAGGTTCTTTTTGCCCTTTGAAAAGTGTATCCTATCCTTAAAATCATGCTTTTATCAGATATAGATAACTAACATATTCAGGAGAAATGCACATGAGATTGCTTAAGCTCTCTAAGAGAGTCTAACTTCTTTCAGAATTTCTTAAATTCTCTTTACTATTTGTCCACACAGTTTTGTGTGAAACAAGTTTATCAGTGTACTGCCAGTGTGCATTCTCTCTTTCAGCAGGAATTTTTCAGCCTCAAAACAATGATTAGGAAATCAGACACCTAAAAAAACAAATAGCACAGAAAACCTTGTCAGCTGCCTAAATCTGACCCATGGTCTATTTTCCAGTGCTTCGAAATCATCAGTACCCTACAGAGGTCGTTTTATTAATTTATTTTGCTGTTCCTCAAAAGAAGAAACCGTCTTGTCCCACAAGGTATTACAGCAGTCTCTCAGGTTACACTGCCTACTGTTAAAATGGTTCCAGTGAATTTTACCACCTTTGCAATCACTCGCAAGCTGCAAACATCAACTACAGTAACAGAGTTTCAGATATCTGACAACTCTGAACCAGAGAGAGCTGAAGGATTACAGGGCGATACTGCAATACGAAGAGCGTGCATTCTACAGGTCACCTGAGCCTGCACTTGAAGTAAAGGCATCATTATGTAGCAGTCAATGGTGTAACAACATAAAGACCTTGGTCTTACCCTTTGTTTTCAAGTCGTTTAATACCTTTGATTCCACGGGCAGTATATCGCTCACGAGCTTTATCTCGATATCGCGGGACGCCAGTTCAAGCAACTTTTCAAAGAGACGCTGCCCCTGGGAAGGACATGAATGGAAAGCAGAAGTTGTAAGACACAGAATTGTTAAACCTGCATATCAACAAATTGAAGAGGTGTGTTAAAACAAAATTATTATATACAACAGCCAAGTAAATATGTTCCTAGACATGAAATTAAATGTATTAATCATACCCTAAAGGTTAGCAACTGAAATACTTTTCCTTGGAGAAATACTGCTCTAAAGGCCAAAAAGGTTTTCTTTTTTCCTCTTCCCAGATTGCACAATGCTATTGATGACAGGTGCCAGGTAGAGAATGAAGTGTCCAGGTTTTTTATGCTGCAAAGCACATTTGGACACTAACTTTCTTCTAAACAATCACAGTCTGTTGACTTAGGACCTAAAGTTCAAGGAAAACAGTTTATTACTCTTATTCTGTATTGAGTGATATTTTTAAAGTGGTTCTAGCCATAGTCCACAACATTTTCAAGTGGTTCCATGCTCAACTTTAGATGAGTTATACCAGGAAGGAAAGCAATGATCTACAGGTATTTTATAGGTTTTTATTTTTTATGCTGCTATGAAACTACTAATTAAGATGTATTTCTAACATAGGACAAAAAAGGGAATTTCATACTGAGCTAGATATATGTCAAAACAGAAATCAAGATATTTGTTTCTCTTGAAAAATAAAATTTCAAATTGCCACATTTTCCCACGTCCAAGAAACAAAGGAAAAGTAGAACTTCTGATTGCATAGTAAATGCTTAATTTTTTGACTCAGTATTTTAAATTAAAAAGTTTAGTTAGAAACATCCAACTAGATAATGTCAGAAATAAACTCCCCAGTGTATCATTACTGTGCTGTTACTACAAGCACAGCCAGATCTCATTTTCTTGCTGCCACTCTAGCATCATACAGCAGACACAGATTTCAATTTGTCCGATACACAAAGACTTTGGGTTTATCCAGTTGACAGAGTGTCTGCCCTGCCTACACACCTCACTTTAGGTTCAATGCAATGCTGGTTCCAAGGTAAAGCTAAAGCAAAAAAAAGCAACAGTCATATATCAGCTTTCAAACAAACAGGTGGAAGATAAAGCTCTTCACAGACTTTTTTAACATAATTCTCTGTTCAAACTGTTACTCTGAGAGTCTTAAAAGGATCTTTCTATTTAACAAAATGACCAAACCAAAAGCAGTATGGGATGATACAATCTGATGCAGCATGGACCAACAAAACCCCAGACAAAGGCCCTCTCCCACACTGAAAATCTATAAGCAGCAGACAGTGGAAAGCCAACCTTTGCCTTGTATTTGCCTGCACAGATTGATACTTTGAGCCTTGTTAGGCCCTGAGCATTACACAGTCACAGAAAGTAATGCTTTCTCTGTCTACAGTACAGACCTAATTTTTAATATTCACTTATTTTGAATGGATGTGCCAAAATAAGAATATACCCATCCTTCTAAAAAATAGCTTTCTCAAAATTACCAGGCAGCCAGAGGCTGCAATAGAAACAGAAATACTGTTTACTTTTTAATTTAGTAATGTATGCCTGCTTACTCACTCAAATCCATAGGATAGCTCCCTGCTCATCCCAGGGATCACAAGAACTTTGCAGTTAAAATATTAGAAAATAGCTAACAGAACAGGAAAACAAAAACATTTTTAGCATCAAGTTCCAAATGTTTCTTATACTCAGATTCAGCATTTTTTAAGGTGACTAGGTGGTTCCACATGTACAAAATGACTTCCACAAATTTATCTCCCACACCCAGAAGATGTTACTGAGCTGCTGTGCAAAACAAGAAGTGGCTTTCCCTCACATATCTCATGAAGCCAAAAGAATCCTTAATTCTCACACCACAGATTGTGTTGAGTCTTTTTAAACAGAAGGACAGATGCTACTAGAAAATGTAAGAATTAATGAGATAACAGTGTGGAGGAGATGGATGCTGCACATAGAGTTAAGCAGCAGCTCCAGCACCATTCTGGGGGAGCAGAGGTGCACTGATCAGTACTTCTGGGTGCCCTGCTCCCTCCAAGAGTGTTTCTCCTGCAATTACAGCAGTCTGGCACTGCTAGACTCTAACAAAATCTGGGAACAGCAATCACTGCCCTCTTGCCTGCCAAATTCCCAATCCAATGCCTTGGCCCATCCTCCAGAGTGACAGGCTTCTGGTTTGGCGGAGCTCAGCCAGCCTTCATATGGGTCCCTCGACTGGAGAAACCAGCAGTTTTGATTTTCATTAGCTATATCATTGCAAAAGGGAGCTGGGAAAATTAAGAACTAAAAGGTTTGCATTATACAAATTAATTAATACACATATAGGTAGACACAGCTACTGAGAAAGGCTCTCTGTGTTTGCTTAATTTACTAAGTAGAAAGATAAGCACTGTTTTTGTTTAGGTTATCTCTAAAAACTGATTTTGTCTAGAAGCATGGTAGAAAGCTCTAGCACATAAAAAAAATAGACACGAAAAGCGTGTTTAAAAATTTAAATTAAGTGATTAGCATTATCAATACAAATTAGTTCATTAACTGTTCTGCTGAAGAAATGTTTAGAAAGGTAACCCCTCAAGCTGATAAAATGAACTGCTTCTTACTGGATGGTTCTTACTGGCTTTTTCCCTGTGGGAATTATTTTTGGACATTATTGTCACTTCTACCTGCATGAGATTTTATTTACATATGATTTACAAAAGCTTTGATAAACAAGCCTATATCTCTTCCTGGCATCTCCTCCTATGTTTTACTTGATCTTAGTATGCCCTGACATGTCCAACATAGCTGTCTTACAGGCCATGCTGCCTGCTGAACAGTCCATCCTATGGGTGAAGAAATCACTTGGAGCACAGCCCTGCATTCTAATGAAGCCATCTCTCCGAACATAGACCTATTTTCCCATCAGGGACACTACAAGCTATTAATTTATAACATACTCTTTTTTCTCAATTATGTTCGTAAAACCTAAAAATTAAGTCAACGTTTAAAGCATCTCTACATAATGATGGCTAAGAATAGGAGTGCACTCACCACAAATATTTGTGTTTATAGAGGTACACAAAACACCACCACCCAGTGACAGAATAGGAAAGAATTCCCTCCATCTCATCTCTCTCTGCATCATCTCTCAGCAGGCATTCATTTCCTCACCACGGCTTAATCTGGACACTCTAAACTATGAAACATTCACAACTTGCTTCTAAAAATCTGTATGCACTGTAGTAAATAGGGTGCTAGAAATTCTCCCTTCATTGCTGAAGAACCTGGACTTCTTCCTTATTAATATTCATTTGAAACTCAGTTTCTGTACTTTCTGACATGTTTACTTGCAATGTTACTGTTTTTTTCCTATGAAGAGGAAAAAAAGATGGGATGGAAGGTCTAAAGAGTTTTGTCACTGCTGTCAGCACATTTGAAATGCTTCTGTTGAATACAAACCCTCATGCTGTCATTCAGACCACAGTCCCTTTGTGAGACAATACAAGGCTGCTACACAACTATGTGACAGTGATCAGAATCATTTCTATATACCCAGCTTGTGAGGATGGAAAAATAGTAGCAGCCAACTGCTATGAAACTGGCATGCTACCTTACAGTATATCTGCATTTTAACAAACATTAGCACCAGAAATCTGCCTATCCTGATAAAACAGTCACTTATGTGTTTCACTGGGCTGTTTCAAAAAACCCACCAAAAGTGAAAAAAAAGGATGTAAAAAGTATTTATAACATGAACAAATTGACATTCACATAGTAGCTTTGAACTATCATACATCTCAAACATGAATCCCAGCTATACCTGCCACAGCAAACTGGTGAATTTATAAAAAAAGAGAAAGTTGTCATTACCAAAAGGCCCTGAAATTGCCCCTGAAGCAATTTATTGGCAGTCTCCAGACAGGTTGGCTGACTTCCCTTGTCTGTTGTTGTATCTATCAGCATGCATTCCTTATTAGAAATAAAATGGGGAAATATAAACTTGAAAATGCTGTAATTATTGAAGTAATTTAAAACTGAATCATTGTGCTCTTCAGTAACTTAGATTCCTACAGTTTAGGCAATGTTTAGCTTTTTCTTTACACAGAAATAAGCCTGGTTATTTCACCGACTTTTCTTTCGGATTATTTCTCTACAGTTCTACTAATATTTTAAAAAAAGTTTTCCTATAATGAAGCCCCTGGGTATATTTTAAAACATGAGTAAAAATCATAGCATGCTGGCAGAAATGAATAGAGCAAATATATCAAGAAGTCATAACTTTAACTGCTTCTATTTAACACAGATCAGAGAAGCTTAAATGGTCTCCTCAAATTCTTCCAACCAAACAGCTAATTCAAAGGGAGGGAATATGCTTTCATATTGAGAACTCTTTTTTTTAAAATTTATTTTCTATGCCTCAGTCTGTACCAGGTGCACCAGGGAAATGCCACCATCAGAAGAGGAGAGATGTTTCTATAAAGATGAGCTTATAGAAAAGAAAGTACACAGCAATCTCTGTAGCTGATCATGGCAGATTTCTACTGGTGGCTGCTAGCTTTGGAGATGTACTTTTCTTTGTATTTATTTGTATTTTTTAATAATTGTCAGGGAAGTGAGCTTAAGCTCTTGTACTAAAATGTGTTCTACCAAACAAATAACTTAAAATCCTTGGCCAATGCATGTATAACACACGACGTGTCACCAGAGATCCATTACAAAGCTGGACAGCTGGCTTACCTGAGACAGAGTGGGGGACTTCCCCCATCAACCCATGCCCAGTAGGAAGGTAAACAAAGACAGAAAAATCTATTTTTTTATGTGATAATTGTAAAATGCAGATGTAGATGCAGATCTACCCTTTGATCATCTTATGTTTATCCAAATAGCCATCTAGGGAGAACAGTGCAATACTCATGGCAGTACCAATAAGCCACAATGGCATTAATTCTTATTTGTGGAAAAATAAACCAAAGTTTGTGAAGGACTTGCTGAAAATCTAAAAGGTCATTCTAAATTAATGTTTCTAAACATGAGATAAGCCAGGGGAAATGAACTGTGAAAATCGTGGAACTAGCATGATCTCACATTCATCTCTTTTCACTGCAAATGAATTAAAAACTATCCTCAAAAAAATTGTTTCCATTATCCTCTAATATCTCTAAACATCAGGTTGCCACAAGAGGAGTCACACATTCACATTCCACAAGCATCTTAATTCTTCTACACAACAACTACCCTATCTTGAAAACATACATATGACAATACAAAGTCATCAAAATATGTGGTTTTCTTCTGAATGAGAAAAGCAGGTGCAGAAAGCTTATTCACTATTTTGCCAAACAAATTCTTGTTTACTTGACTCATTAAGCTGTAGAAGCACAGAAATCCTGTTCCATCATGTGTCTCTTTGGAGAATCCAATTTAGCAAGACTCATGATCCCTAGATGACTGAGCACGGTGTTGTGACCTACACAGCTCAGTCAGCAGTGAATGTTTATTTAGATTTATAGCAACAAAATATGGACAGGCCAGATACAAGTACACTAGGTAATGTACCCACATACAAAAATGAAGAACAGAGAGCAGGAAGTTATGCAATTTCATATATGCAGATGTATACATACATACACACATGTCCAATACACATTTAGACAAGATGGACAATATGTATACAGATGGATGATATGTATATTGGGCATATAAGCGTATGTGTGTATATGGAGTTGCAGAATTTCCTGCTGTATTTTTTTCAATGTATATATTGGACATATGTATGTCTGTATGTAACTACACAAACATATATAGAGAATATGTAAGTAATTGAGAGAAAGCAATCTAGCCTACTCTGCTATTCTCCTTCAAAAATCCATGTGTTCAAGTGCTCTTGTAGAGAACCTTGCTTTGCAATATGTCTTGAATATTCATAAAATGGAAATTCCTAGTTACAGAGAAGGATGTGTGTCCATATGGAAAATGGTTAGTTTCTAAAATACAAGAATAATTTCATGGAACAACTAAAACTTACTCACAAAGCACTGTACTACTTGGACATTTTGCCTCTCACCCCCTTGCCTTCCATAACGCTTCTGCCATTTTGGGGCAAATCTCCCCCAAATCAAAGTGTAAAGACTTGAGGACATTCAATGTATTGTTCAGACAATTACCAGACTATAGTTACCGACGTTCCTCTAAAATGTCACTTTCACTTCACAAGTGGAGAAAGCAGATGTAAGGATACAAGTTTCCTCTCTTCCTTTTCACAGACCAAGCTTTGTGTACATTCTCTGGGGCAGTGATTTGCTAAGAAACACTGCCTCTTGGCAATTTTTTAGCAATCAGACTGGCCAATAACAATGCAGTGTTTTAGCATGAATAGACAAGCTTGACAGAAAGATCTATCAGCTGTTCAGCCCACGCTGCTGTAGAAATGAGGAGATGACTGGAATATTAATTGCCTTTAAACAGAAGTAATTGCTCACTTTTGTAAGACTACTAGCAGGCAGAAATAGATAACCAGAATAGAATATTATGAAAAATGCTTCATTTTTCTGGCTTTAACTGTGCATTTGAGGATGAAAAAGCAAATCCACTTCTTAGATGTTGCTTCTTCCTTTCCCTGCTGAATAATAGCTTACATTTTTTACTTTGCATGCAAATGTGGAACAGTGAATAGATTTGATGCTTAACTATTGAAATCCCAACTTCCAGTTTGCTATTTTTTGCCCTCTGTTTGGGATTTATCAGGCTCTGCTGGTTTTGAAGCAAATGACACCTTGAATTTTTTTTCACAGAAAACATTTTTAAAAGATTCATGCACATCCTAGAAACATCTGAGGCACTGTTTCTTTGAATAAATCTGTTTGAATGACAGTACAGAGGTTTGAAGTTACTTAGGCAATAAATTTAAATAAAGTTTAGCTGCATAATTACATTGTGAAAAATTAAATATTTTGATATTCTATAATTTATTCACAAACCATACTCCAATATTTATAAGCATTCTATAAGGGTGGGTCTGCATTACATTTTCTATTCGTCTGCTCATGTTAGATTTTCACTATTTTAAATGGACATGCACCAAATTTATTCTGAAGAAAAGTTCATGTATGCTGTGCAACTAGGCTACAGGCACTTTCAAAAGAAGTAGAATTTAGCTGCTCAGAATACCAGGCTTTGCCTATTATCTATCACAAGGCATTTTTTTACTGCACAGCATCAACAGAAGCATAGAGGGAAGCCAAGAGTTTATGACATAGTATAATAGCATTGATTCATTACAGTTCCCCGGCTGTCATTTTAACTCCATCTCATGTCAGCTGAGCTGCTTTTGCAGCTTCTTTCTATTTAAAAGAGGAGATGCTCGCAGTCTATCAATTCTTTGAGATCTTAGTTTCACAAGTGATACTAAATGGAAACCTGCCCTGACCATATTTCTAAGAGGATTGCTCTCAAGAATAAAGTTTTTGTTGGCACAGCATAATTGTAATGCATG
The DNA here is from genome assembly GCA_013399695.1 of Formicarius rufipectus. Lineage (NCBI taxonomy): Eukaryota > Metazoa > Chordata > Aves > Passeriformes > Formicariidae > Formicarius > Formicarius rufipectus. The sequence goes on along the minus strand of VXAU01005059.1, from coordinate 1,843,964 downwards.
TCTGTCTTACAGTAATTTATGATTTTTCCTATTGTTCTTAATTGTAGAAGTCTTGAACATCACTGCCTCCCAAGATTAATTTTGAAAAGCTATGAATCATTTGATACTTGTTCTTTATAATTCTATCCATGTATTTGGCTGCAGAATTAATCTGCATGCTTCCTCTTTTATATTATCAATTGCAACAAATAGAAAATAACTCTATAGATTTACAAATATTCCCAAATATGGATGTGCTAATATAGGTACAATTCAGCAGCTTTCTTAAGATTACACAATTACATATTTTCCTAAGATGGAAGAGAGATGAGTATATGTTGAATGTTACGTAGTCTAAACGTACCATCACACTCAGAAAACTATTGTTGTGGCAGAAAAATCCCCATAAAAGTGATATTTTAGGCTACTCAAACAAATAGGTCTGCTATAGGGAAAGGCTGCAGTTGTATAAAATGAATAGTGTAACGACAAGAACAGACTGTTGCAGTCCCACTCTGTTAGGCTAGAACATACCTGGCATGCTGATGGATGACTGTGATTGAGGTCCCACTGGGAAGACACTATGTCAACAGACTTTTCAGCCATATTAAGCAAATTCATCCAGCCTTGGAAAAGAGACAAATGGGATGGTGCACTGTCTGAATAGTTGATCCCTTCAGGAATATTTTCCACAAGAGCAACCCTGAGAATAGATAAGGAAAAAATAACCACTTAACAAATGTACTTTTCTATATTGAAGAGTTCCAAATTTTAAAGAATGTCCGGTTTTGGGCCTGTGGCTCAACATCTGCTTCCAGAGGCTTTCAGCAGTGTGCCACCCACAACTTGCTCTGAAGTTGCTGACTGTCATGCTCCACACCTCCCAAAACAATAAAGTGCAGAAATGACCTACTGCTGCTGGTAATGTAGCAAAGCCAATTAAGCTTAGGAAGCTCTGCAAAATTACCTTAAACATAGAAAAGCTTACTTCTTTCAACACAGTGAGTGGGAATCAGTCCTTAAAGTGAGGATGGGGAAGAATGAAACAATGTCTTTGTGCTATCTCATCTCTGCATTTAGTTCCTTCTGTCTAAGAAATGTGGCAAGATGTAAATTCCCTGGCATTCTCAGAGCTTTGTTTTTATAGATGACATTTCATTGCATTGCAGTCACTATATATGAATTCTCCCTTTCTAACTGCTCTAAGCTACGTAATTTTTCTGCTTTTACCTGTGTAAGCCTCTAACTGAGATCCAGTGGCTAAAAAAAGAATTATGCCTTTTTAATTTCCTGTTCTTTCTGGAAGGCTCTTTGATCTTACTGTCTATAGTATTCAAAACATTTGCAAATTAGACTACATACATTCATATGGATACAATCACATCCAAGAAGTGAAACAAACATTGTAGTAAATTGACATTTCAAAATATGCTCCTCTAGTTCAGGGAATTGATGTGTTTCGTTCAGCATACAGCCCCACTGCTAGAATTCCTTAAATTGCAGCAGGTAAAGCTTCTCTCTACACTCAACAGAGGAATTTTAAAAATAAATGCAATTCAAACAAGCTCCCCAATTCTGTCTAGGTAAAGAGATTAAATTTTCAGCTTATCCAAGTGGCACTTCTATTATTGTCCCCAACATCTGCCGCTTTTACTGCGAATCATATCAACCAGATGTAGGAGAGCTGCAGTAGGAACTTTGAGAATACTCCTCTTCATTGTATCTGTTTTTGTACTTATTAATGGCATTAATTACCAACTCCAGCAGTAGGAATATAATTTGTAAGCTTTAAGTAAATCATTATCACAAAATTCTGGTCTAAAAGAGAATTGTACTTGTTTTGACTCTTAGAAAAATGGATTACTGCAGTATGTGCTATTAATTCAGTTGACTCTATATGGTTCACATGAGAACTTTTACAGCTGTTTCAGAATATCAAGCCTATTTGTGAAGTAAACCCAATAAAATTCTGAAGATTAGTACTCTTAAACAATGTAAAGAAAACCCAGCAAGAACTGTGATAAGCTTGTAGTCATTATCAAACTCAATATCCTGGCCTGGCAAAAAATCCCACATCAAACTAGAACAGGCACAGCTCTTCCTTCCATTAAATATTTGAGCATATTCTCTTTTCTCCTAAAATCTGTCAAACAACACACATATCACTGAGCTGCAACCAATAACACTCTCCACAACTTACTTTGAACACTCTATTCTATGTATTAACATTAAACTTATCTACACGACAGTAACAGAACTGTAACACCAGCAAATAAACTGGAAAATGTTAAAAACACAACTTAATTTTTTAAATGTCTTTAAAGTATATTTTATTCTAAAATGTTCTATCTACACTGTTTACAAACTTTTTGAAATAACTAGTGCTCTAAAAATTTAGTGTCCTTATTAACACATTTAAAAATAAACTATTTTCCTGTAACACTCAAGGTTTTAGGCTTATTTCTGCTGCATATAATCTTGCTACAGAACGTAATACAACTTGTTAGATTTCCTTAAAAACCTAGTTAGTTCTTCAATAGTTAACATTACTAATCATATTGCAGCTCTTAGCATGTCCATGTTTCCTGAAGAATTTTATGGAGAGTTTTAAGATGGCCACCTTCAAAGAGCAAGAAATTGAAGCTCAGAAGAAAAAGCCATCTCTACAAGGGCATAAAACCTCTCTCAATAACCCAGTGGCAAGGATGAGAAATGAATCCACATCTTTCTGACATTTTTCACCTCCTACCCAAACGTGTAGATACAGGAGTTATCTTGAATATTCTTCATATCAAATGTTTATTCATAAATAATCTGTTAAATGTAGTTCTGATTTAGATAAAAATTAAAAAGTTAAATTAAATTAATTAAAATTAATTAAAAATTAAAACTCTCTTGACACAAGTTCTGGCCAAAATTTCTAAACATTAGAATGCTGTCTGCTACACACAGTATTTTCTGGTGGAACGTATGCAAATGCCCACAAAATAACTGACAGGATTGAATCTGTCACGGTCACTTCCAGTAGCTTTAAGTAGTGTTTGTTTCTTACTGAACTGGGGTCTCATTGGAAATAACGAGCTTAACTTCCATCTTTCCTATCCCTGCCTTTGGCAGGTTGAAAGCTGCCAAAAAGGTAACACTGTCATAGAAGGGCTGAGATGATCTGGAGATCATATCACTCAATCCTCCTTGTCAAAGGAGGGTCAATGACAGCAAGTTGATCAGGACACTGTTCAGTTAGGTTTTTGCATATCCAATATCTCCAAGTCTAAAACACATAGTATATGAGATTAGGTACCTGATCTAGCGAGACACATGCATGTTTATTTCTGACTTCACATTATTTAGTTCTGAATCAGGGCAAAATACTGTATCTATATGTTATAAACCCTGACTGCAGAAGTCACTGGAATCTATACCTTAAACTGGAAGAGCTATAGTTGTGGTTCATTGTTCTCTATATACATTTTGGTACAGATATCACTAAGATATGCACAGAAGTTGGGCTCTTCCTCCTGGTCCATGGGTTGAAACCACTTTCTTATTCAAAGAAAGCAGCAAGGCAAATTTAGTGGGCAAAAAGGAATTCAACTCACTCTTAAAAGGGCCCTTGTCAAGGACAAGGTACCTCTTGGTAAGGAAGGTTATTTATCCTGACTGTTGGAATGAACTTGGTCTTCCAAGAACAGCTCCCAACTTTTAAATCTGTGCAGCATTCAGCAGGCTACAGCACCAGCACTAAATAAAGTATGTGACTACACAGCTCCTGTCATTTCATAATTTGGGTTTGACTATCCAGTAGAAGCCAAATACATTCCAGATAGCAAAATTGTAATTGACAACATATATTATGTGGTAATATATTTCCTAGTCTTCTGTTTAACCAAATAGTAAACACAGGAGAGTGGTCACAGGATCAAGCCTGACAGAATTCAAGAAGCATTTGGACAACAGCTCTCAGGCACATGGTGTGACTCCTGGGGTGTCCTGTACAGGACCAGGACTTGGACTCGATGATCCTGATGGGTCCTTTCCAACTCAGGATATGCTATTATTCTGCTTCATGTTTTTTTAGCGAAACAAACTAAAAAAAAAACCAAAACCAACCAAACAAAACCTCTCCCACCCAACAAAACATCAAGCACCAAGTTTTAACACTAAGCAATTTTGCCTTTTTAATTTCCCATTTTTCCTTAGCACAACAGCAAAGTGCCAGTGGTCAGTCAAGATAAGTTTTGTTAAAACTTCTGTGCAAAAATTTAAGTATGCAAGCACCAATTCCATTAATAAAAGCTAAATTTAGCTTTCATTTTTGTTCCAATATGACCCACAAAGAGGTTTTTCAAATATAACAAAAACTTCCAGGAGAGAGAGTCGTTCACAGACCTTGAGGAAGGTTAGACATAGTGACAAAATTTATTCTGCAAAAATGGCAAAACAGAACATATGTACCATGGTGATTAAAATAGACTTTTCCTATACTCAAAATCATCATCAGATAACCTTACACCTGTTGAATGAGATGTCCTTCCCTTCTCTGATTTCCTGATGCTCTATTTCATCTGATAATGCCAACACAAGCTAGTCTCTTCAGTTTTACAGTTTAATATTCTCAAAACTACCTCACATAGACTGAGAAACCTGAAAGTAATGTTACATGATTTCTGTGAAGTTAGAGAGAGAAACAAGGGTCAGAGCTGAGATTCAGGCTGTTCTTAGCTAACAGAAAAGTGGCAAATAGAATGGTATTTAATGCCTACCAAAGGATAGACCATGACCTCAACAACAACTCTTCTGAGCTCAGCTACAAGACAAGCATTCAGCAAATCCAAGTGAATTATGTGCCCAGTTCAGGATTCTTCTTCATCTTTGATGGTTCTTTGGTCAGAAGGCAAGAAGATTTGTTTCTGATCTCACACTGATTTCTTTCTCTAAAGGAAACAGAGACCCTTAAGCTAGCATATGGGTTAATTAGAATAGAAAAAGGGCTAGGACAGTGAAAATAGGGAGATGCTGTCTGTGTCTCTTGAAAAAATTTGGGGCTATTGGCAAAAATTTATAGCACTGTTGGAAAGTTTAGCTGTAATGACTATACTCATATAAAAGGAAAGTTTTTTTGATGGTTCACACTTCACACCATATTAAAACGACAAACTGTAGAACATTATTTACACTCCAGTTTGTCTCAATCCAGAGTTATCCACTAAAGAAAATCCAGGTAATACATACTTGAGCATCTCTAAATCATCAGAACTTACCATTAAAGGGAAGAAACACTGTAAGAAAACATGACAGTGATTTGTATGAGACAATAAAGAAATGAAAGCTGAGCAAAGCCTTTGACATTTCAATTAATTAATTTCAATTAAGGCTTTCGCTATCTCACCTCAAAGCCCTCCACATCATCCCTACCACTCTTCTCCATCAGATGTAGTCATTAGCTGTACATTAGCTGTGTAGCTAAGGAACAGGTAGCTAGAGCCAGTTAAGCTGTCAGGCACCTACTTCAAACATTGTGACAGATCTCTCTAAACAGTGGCCTAAATTCTGTGAATACCATCTGCGCCTGGACTCAGAAGACACAGGCCCTTTCAGCCAAGTGAATGGCCTGATCCTATCTAACATGCAGCTGCAGAAGGCGGCTATGGCACAAGAGTGGGAATAAAAAGACCTGACGATTTCAAGTGTTCACTGAACTTCAGCCTTAAGCACTTCAGCTAATACATATAATTAGATGTTGTTTCATCTTTCCCCTTCTATGGTCACCTCTTTGCACTTAGTTTCCTTTCATTTTTTCTTATCAGTCCACAGAAACAATTGAAGCATGTTAACTGTATCCTAAAACATAGTACCTTCTCACCACTTAGGCCTTTTTATATTTTCCATAATTGACTTGGAAATCACTGTGCCCACATAATTGTTTTTGTGCCCACTCATCACGATGTCTTCAAGCCAAATACAGCACGCAGACACACACAATATATCCATTAAACTTGGCAGACTTCATGTGCCAGATTCCTGGATGATACAATATTAAAAAAATAAGATTTTCAATCAGCACTTATGTCAGTGGAGCAATACTAGTTTTTACCAGTTCAACGTTAGACTTAATTCTCCAGAATAAATAACTAGAAGCACACCAGGAATGCCTCTTCTCTTTGGACTGTCACAGGGATTCTTAGGTAAGAAAAAGATGATTCTCCCCCTCTCATACCATCATCTTCAGAAAGAATGTACCAATAATAAAATCCTACTGTTCCAACTTCTCTCAAGAGACAAGCAACATAATATTTGTTGTAACGCAACATAACACAAGTTGCAAAAGAAGGACCCACTATACAAATTCACGTCATCTAAGGTTTGTTTAAACCTCTGAATGATTTCTAAACAAACATAATTTAGGTGATATTAGTTTCATAAAAATGAAAACTAAGTTTTCATTGTTGCATTTCAGATGCAGCTTTTAGTTCTCAGAGGCAAAAGGGCATCCAAAAGAGGGAAAGAACTGACCACATGTTTCACATATCTATGGTGTCAATGCAAATCTGAACCTTAGTCAAAAATTCAATCTAGCCAATCAGGATCATTTTAATAATGGAAAAAAGACAGCAGTCATATAAAGTATCAAATGAAAAAGGAGCACAAGAAAGAATAAATAGAAAACACTAACTCAAAAAACCCTCATAGAAATAACGAGCAATGAGCACTGAGCCTTTAAGTAGCCTTATTGATTTTCTTAAGGTCACTCATATACTTTTTGCAGACTTTGGATTTTTCATGAATTATGCAGGTCAGTCAATACTGTCAATACTCAATACTGATCTTTTTCATACACTTTTACATATCTATATTCATACCAAAATAATCCTCATCAACTGCCCTTTTCTCCTGAAATAGGATGCTGAAATGAAGACTGTTGATTCCACTGTATAAAATTATTTAGTGTCATTAACACTCAATAACAAATCCCTCATAAAAGAATAAAAGAAAATTAGAAACTAATTGAAGGGGACAGACAAAATATGTGTAAGGACCCTTTTGGGATAATATAACGTGTGGGTTTGTTTCAGGTTTCTAACTCATGTTATGCCTGAACCATTACATTAACACACCTGTTTGAAAATACCTAGATAACTTTGATATTTTTAGCTATGTCAAAAGAAAGTTTATTTAACTGACTCTTAAAGTTTACATATATAAGGAAAATACAGCTGAGAACCAGTAATCACTAACACATATCATCAGCTGAGACCCTGAAATCTCTCTCAACTTGGTAGAATTACCATCATAAGAATGCAGAGGACCAAAGAAAGCTTTAATTTACTGAATTGGCTTTAATTTACTGAATAGAGAGGATGTGGAGTTTGGTTCTCTAGACTTCGGTCTGGCACTTCTCAGCAATTCAGCAAAGATGACATTTCACAGGTCCTGAATATACAAATATAATTCTTCCAGAATTAAATGCAAACATTGAGTATAAACACAAAGAAAACATTTTACTCTTTATGCTTCACAATGCTATGACAAAGGCCAGTACAGTCAAAATTCATAAAATTTCAGAACAATTTATCCTCTTTTTTATACCTTCTGAAATCGTTTATATACATAGAGACCAAACAGACAAAGACCTAGTATGTCAGAACACATAAATGCTCTATGGAATAATCACAGGATTAATTCTAAATATCTCATTGTTTATGATTGGGATAGAATTTTTTTGACACCAGCTACGGAAAAATACATTTTGAAGCTGAGCAGCCAAGCCATCAAACCAGAAACACGCATGCCCGCACTTAATAAAGACAAATGTAAAAACATAACAAAGTTAAAATTTTTACAATAGAGGTCTTGTGCTACTCTTAATTTCAAATTTGGATATGAATTCAGGCCATGAAGAAAGAAGAACCCAACTTAATATCTGAAATTAACAACACATTAACCACAGACTTAATTAAGGCTGGTTTGACCAAGAAACGACTACACTATTCCAAAGAAACCCCTATGCTTTATGGTCCCAGCTTTCCCATTTTCATCTGTGAGAATTAATACCTTATTCCAAGAGGAAATAATTATTTGCTAGAGGAAAGGGCTGCAACAGTGACACCTACATCTGGATTCCCAAGAGACGGAATAGAGTTTCATTTTAGGAAATACTCAGGTGCCTTATTTAATCATTTCATTTCAGGTGAAATCTTGCAAGAACTGATGAGCTGGTCATCAATATCTAAATCCAGCCTTTGTCAGCAGCTTTGAAGCCCCCCTGTGCTGTCTAATCAGTAACCAGAACTGAAACATACCACAACTTTCATATGATACCTCTAAGTTCAGCACTGAGAGAAGTACATTTACAAACATCGTAATGCAAAAACATGCCTGGATTGCTTGATAACGCCACTAGAGATGTCAAAAATACATTATATGAACCAAACTGGCACATTCGTCATCTGACTCTCCCCATACTCTGATAGAAACTGTCATTTCAAAACTCATAATCAATAGGAAAGGCATCATACACTACATTTCTAGATTGTTCCAGTTCTTTGCTTGCTGTCAGAGCTATGCTTTGCATCTTTTTTTTTAACTGGAATAATTCCTATATTATGATCAGAAAAAATTTCTTATGCCTCAAGTAAATCTTATTTCACTGGACAATCAAGAATTTTTCTCAAATGAAACACTGAGACACTTTTATATCAAAGAAAGCAAAAGTACCTCTAGACACTAATCACTATTCATTTCAGAGCATGCTGTAGCTGAATTTCACACAAGAAGATGGCACAATAGAGTGGTTAAATGTTGCAGTGTTCTGCAGCTGGCTCTCTTTATGCACAACATACATAAGCCTCAGGGATATGTGTGGAATCTATTTCATGGACACAGACTAAGAACAGAAATCGCCATCTGTTCCTCACATGTATTTCTGTAAGATGCTTCCATTACACTGTTGTTAGGGTATGACAAACCACGACAAGAAGCTCTAAGATTTGGCTGTGGTACACCTCTGTCCTCATCATGTCTGAAGCTGATACAAAACTTTTCAGCGCCTTATCACATGCCAAAATAACTTCCTTTTAGACTGTGATTTCACAATACTGTTTAAAAACAATAGAGGGAACACAGCTTGCATTTTGATCTTATTAAAAAACTACATCGATAAAGAATAATGTTCTATCAACGTTTGCATATGACTGAAATTTATTTGGGGTTACAACAGCACTTCAGGAGCTCATATCTGCTCTGTCAAACTTCAAATAGCATAACAAGATTCGTTATGACCACCACAACTTCATTTTCAGTTCCCTTATTTCTGGTAATTTCCTTCATTTTTTCCTAAATGCTTATTAATTCATTCCAGCTCATTGTGGAACACTTTGTGATAAGGAACAAAGACAATTTCTCTCGTGTTGCTCTTCACTGTGATGATGCTTTATACAAGGAAATTTAAACTTCAGTGGTAAGTGCTCAAAATGCATCATATTGAATGACCACTTCATTCTTTCTGTGATTTTCTTTCTTCTCACTCTCGAGAAAAGAAATGCTAAGAAACCAGAGAAGAGTCAGCAGTGTCCCTGTGTGGGGATTACTGGGCTTTCCAAAGACAATAGGCCTACCTACTCTTGTAATTTCCCTGGGCATTTTACACATCAGAAAAACTTGCTCTCCAACCATATGCCATCTTTTTTTTTTTCCCCACCACCTTTTACGCTAGTTATTCCCTAATTTGAACTCTTCCCTTTCCCTGGTTCCTCCTCCCCTTGCCTCCCTCTTCTGTGTATTACATCCTAGATGACCTCTTTTGTTTTGTTCCTTCTGGTTGGTCTTCCTCTCAATAACATTTCTTCCAAATTAATTGGTAAAAAGCATAGTACGGTTATTAAATCTGCATGACACAGTTCTGTGCATTCTGTCCTGTTCCTCCACCATATTTCATTTGTCCAGGCAGACTGAAAGCCTTCTTATTCAAGGAGTAGTGACAAACACAGTAGGATTCCTCTTTGGTAAATTCCTAGGAATTACTGCATTAAGAAGCAACAGCATGGGCCTCAGAAACACTCCACTGACAATATGCATTTTCCAGGGACATACTTTTAAGTTCTGCTACCTAAATTGTCATCATTCAAACTTTTTACATCAGAGGTCTCATATAAGTCTAATTTGACTTACTGTTTTTGGGTGAGAGTTTCTGTGTATGGGTTTTTTAGGGTTTTTTTTGGTTAGTTGGTTGGTTTGTTTTTTTTAAGGGGGCTTACAGATATTTTGGCAGCTTCCTAATAATAAAAAGCACAGCAGTAGCACCTAAGACTTCTGATTATTATTTCTAACATTAAGTTCTTGAATGTTTGTTTTAGCTTACAGAGGCTGCAGGAAATAGAAAACCAGATACATTGCTTTAAAAATGCAAACCAGGGGTGGTGTGTAAGTAGAAGTTCCATACTCAAATGGAAAAGGTTTTCCGGCTCTCTCCTTGCTACTTCAGGCAATGTTTCATATGCTTTTATTCTTAAATTATCCAGATAAGGAGAAGATAATAGGACAAGGAAAGGTTTTTACCACCACTTGTCATATTGGAATATTTTTTATTCTGCTGCTTTCACAGGCAGAAACCTCCTTCATTTGATATCCTTTTACCTGCTTTATCCTTTATCCTCAATAAGCCAGATCGCACCCTGTAATTTATCTCTTCTGTTGTATTTTCATGGATGACAATAATTTCCATTTTTAGTTTTCACCCTGCACAGCCAAGTGCCTTGAGTGTCTTTTTTATTAAAGTGACTCTTAATTTCCAGAACCTTCTACTAAGCAGGAGTTCAACCTTCTTGATTACTGATGGTCACATACATAACACATAATATTCCACATTAAAACTTACCAGCGCCTTTCAAAATGGCATTAAATACTTGTATTTCTAGTTACATCTTGCCTGATGTAAATAGTAGTGCATCTATCTCTAAGCAATTCTACCTTTTTAATTACAGTTTCCCTAAGGAACTATTTCCCTTAAAGAGCATAAAGATGGAATATCTAGTAAAATTGAAGTTGGACTAATGTCTGCGAGTGACAAAAATTAAACGGCTAACCAAATGGTACTTACATTCCCATGAGAAACTAAAAGATACATTTAAGATTCATTATAGCCTCACAAATTTTAAAGAGTGTTTTTTCATTCTCAGTTTGAGGAAAGGGCATTTTTCCATCACTCAATTATTTTCTGCCTTCAGATCATGTATCTTGTTCAAATTTAATTCTAATGATCTCTGTAGGGAAATGTACCTTTAGGAGGCTCTACAGTCAGCTATTCCTTTAGTCACATATTCATCAGAAAACAGACTAAAGCAGACCTCTATCATTCCCTGCCTCTGCATAACTGCTGTAATTTGTGAAGCTCAAAGTGTTAAATAAAGTAAAAAGATAATAAGGCTAAAGAAACAGGGCAATTAAAAGCCAGATGACTGCTGAAATGTGTAATGGGTGCACAAAAAAAAAATTATAATCCTTTTCTAAAACTCTAAGCAACATGTTCCATCAAAACAACCAACAGTTGAGATAGCTTTAATTTCTCTCAGAGTTTCTTCTGAGGATGTTTTATTATTATTTTCAACTAATTCAAGATCAGACAAATTGTAGAAGCTTAGGAGTGATAATCTCCATGAAAAATGAAACATGGCATGTGCGGTTAAGCAGAGACAACAAAAAGAAGGTGAAAATACAAAAAGTCTCCAAAGAAAAATTTTGAGGTGTTAACTCAGCCTCTGATAAGAAATTGCATGATGGTATCTACAGAAAAAAAAAAAAAAACAAACCAACAAAAAACCTTAAAGAAATTCTACTGCAAGATTGAGGATTAATGCTTAGCAGGGAGATAAGTGATTGCCAGAATCACCTGTGCCACACTGAATCCTAGAGGAGGCAGACATCCCTCTGAGAAGGGACCATAAAAAGCTCACCTGACTCTAAGAAAGAGCACCACAGCAGAAGGGAGTAAGGAACTCCAATTGCCATTCCAGTAAACTAAACAAAAGACAGTATTATCAAACAATTCAGGTTAGATGATACCCCTGGAGGTCATCTAGTCTAACCTCCTCCTCCAAACAGGTCCACTTAGATTAGGTTGCTCAGCATTTTCTCTGGTGAAGTTTTGAATGTCTCCAACGATGGAGATTATACAATTATCTCTGGGTGCCTGTTTTCATATCTGACCACTCTCACAATGGAGTGATACAATGATAAAGGTTAGTGACACCTTACACCGAGTTCAAAAGAACAGCAACCTGAGAAATCTAATAAAGCCTTTCATTTAATCCTACTCTATGACAAGTCAAAGAGCCTAGGCCAATAGTAAAGTAAGATGCCCTGCTCTAATACCCGTCCTCCTTCAGTTCTTCATTGGAAGCACCCATTCTTGCTTTTAATCTGCAAGTGAATGATTTTGTGCTTTGCAGTATTAAGGAACATTTCTGTAACTCCAGGCCATAAAATCACCTCTTGTCTCCTATCATATTACCCTATTCTTCTGCAGAATTCTAAGGTTCTTTTTAACAGTCACAATATTTTTCAAACTAGCTTTATAGCACAAAATACACTAATTAGAACATGAAATGGCATTGATCTTGATGATCAGTGATTCTCAAAAAACACTGCTATACACCCCCCCGTTCATGATTTTATTGTTGTTGTTGGCTAGACTTCGCGAAAGAAGACTTTTGGGATAAGCCTGCACAATGGGTTTTTTAGGTGAGGCACAGTGTGCGCGGAACTGGCCCCACCCCCTTTACTCCTGAGGTTCATCTTGCCACGGCCGAGCAGCTCGGACGGCGACAGCGAGTTCCTCCAGGGTTCGAACCGGCGTCCTCAGAGGAGGAGCCGGCTCCACAGGCAGCGACTTACACCATTCGGCCAACGCCCGCCACCCATTTCAGATTAACATTAAAGAAAAAAAAAACAGCAAACAGCAAAGCGAAAAACAGAAAAGCAATAATGTCATGTTGTTGAGAAATCCTGGGAGCCCACGTGGGTCAGAGCACCAGGGGAAGACCTCGCCTTGTCCTCTCTGCCACCGAATGACACAAACGCGACACTGCAGCCACGCCTGCAACACGAGCTGGGGCACATCATGATTTTATAGTACCCTTTTATATGCCTTTCCCTTGTGTTATTACTTATCCAGCAAATGGTTTGCTCAGACTGACACAGAGTAGATCTACTGCCTTACATTGCTCAAGTAGACAATTACACAATTAGCAGAAATACATTAGTCTGGTACAAGCTATCTTTTGCAAAATCAAGGGAAATGTTTATCCCTCTTTCCAACACCTCCGCACTAAAATATTGTATAACACTGAAGTAAAATTTACAGGCTGAGATCTTCCTTCTTTTAAGCAGAGGGTATGTCAACTTACAAACCCTACCTGGGAAAGCATAAAACATCAAGTAACTTATTCCAAAGAGACCAGACTTTCATCACAACAGACAAAAAGAATTTTTCATGACTGAATCATAAATTATAATGAGCAAATTATAATCAGCAAATTAAAGCAATACAGATGGGATGTGGAAAATTCACTTGCTACAGCAAATGAGATATATGAAAAGGATTAGTTAAATTAGTATAAAACAAAACCAACTAAGACAAGAAAGGCACATATATAAAACCAAAGTAAAGCCTACTGCAAAGGAACTTCAACAGGAATACTAAGTATTAAAGCAGAAATATTCCCTGATGTACTCCAGTTCAGCAGGTGTGTTTATAAATTAACTTGGACCTTTGCAGCTAGAAATCTCTACATAAAAATAGGTTCAAGCACAGAGAAACAAAAAATGTCGTATTATTTTACCTTATACTAAGTGACTGAGTATGAAGCCATCTTGTCTTCATCCAGGAAAGTTAAAAACCCCATGTTTATTGGTTACTCATTACTCAGGCCATTCTTTTTCCTATGAAAAGCACCCTCAGCATTATTTCATTTTACCATTTCCAGTATTTTCTGGACCTATAGTTTAGTTAAACTAACTAAAGGTGAGTTCACCAGGACTGCCTACAGTACTCATATAGGCTGAACTACCACTCAACTCTTTTCTTGTTCTAATACAAACTGTTCAACCACAAACTGTTTTCTACAGCATCTTATGGTAAGCAATTTATCCAGGCTTACTCAAAGAATAAGGATTATCTACACTGATGAAATTTTATTTTCCCATGACAATATAGAAGCATTGATGAAAACTCAGCATTTTGAAATGGAAATTGCCTTGCTCCATGCCAGTCTTCTCAGGAGCCTCATCCACTCAGCATAACTCCTCTGGTGGATACCCCAGACATATAATGAAAGGTTATTACAACTAACAATCTTACAAGTTCAAGACTAAGTTCTTTAGGGTACAGATTGTGTAATCTCTAGTTTTTGTGCAACATGTAACATAGTTTAGAAGATCTCCAGAGGTCCTTTCCAACTCTAACTACTCTGTGATATTCTGGACAACACTATTTTACAGACCATATTAGGATTATGTCAAGAGAAATGCAAGGACAGATAAAAATCAACAGGCTACCACTGGATTAGTTCATTGTTCCTGAACCTTACAAATAGAAACATCTGGACTTTCAACAAATAACCTACAACTCAAGAGTAGATTCCTACCACACAAACTTTCATAACAACTACCCTGGTCTACCACTACAAGAGGAGGATGTGTTGAAAAGAGGATACTGATTTCCTATCTCTATTCCAAAAGCTAGAGAAACCTCAGGGACAAGAAGGAGCGGAGGAGTTTGTTCCTGCAGACTGGTACTTTAGCTACAACTGATTATAAGTGTTTTAATAATATTTCTCCTGAAGGAAGAATTCTGATGACTTTTTTTTCTTATTTTAAACCAAACTATGCATATCAATGGAGATGCTATGGCATGAAAAAATGTCTTAAAGTATGTCTCTGTCCCTTGGCCCCAGTGCTTTCCAACAAATAACACAAATGATGAGTTGCACTGCACCTTCAAAACCTTCACCCTCCTTTTATTGATGCTCCAAAGACAGAAATTGAAACAAAGCTACAGAGAACAAGAGACTCTGAAAAGGTTTAGAGTAACGATGATGGGAGAAGGAAAATCAGTAACACAGTATCAGCTCTTTGTCTCCATTAGTCCACGGACAAGCAAAAACTTCTCACAAAACTGATAATTTCCTCTTGCCCTCCCAGGTGCAAGCCAACTGTTTATGGAAACTGTTCAAAGATCCCTCATGTGTCCCTCACCTGAGGAGGCAGATGGTGAACTGTAGTGAAGCAAAACAAATTAAAATCTAGACTCCCTAAAGTGAACAACAGAATTTGCAACACTTCAGTTGGAACAGAGCTTAGCTCTAACTTATTCATTTTAAATAACCTCCAAAAAAGACTATACATAAGGGATTCTACTGTAGCTCACTTTTTAAATCCATTAACTGTCTGTTTGATCTCATTAATACTCAACTTTAGTTAATTCTGGCTCAGTAATTTTATTTGCCTCATGAGTTTATGCATATAAAAAAGGAATAAATAATTAGCATGTTGAAGGATCAAAAGTTTAATTTGAAAGGAACGAACATCACAAGTGAATGCTTTTAACAGTCTTGTTTAAATGATGATCAAAAGTACTGTAGAAAAAGCACCATTTGGGGCTGTTTGGTGTCTGCTGTAAGGAACAGGATCCACTGGGACTAGCCTCATCAGTGTGCACACAAACACAAAATTTAATACATCATATGCCTTCTCTTTAGACAGTTGCTCATTCTGTGGCTCCTACAAACTCTGCATTATTTCCCACAGCTTTCACAGGCAGTACAAAGTTCCACATACACACCTGGCCATGTCTCTGATGTGCTGATTAAGATACTTGGCTGAAAGAGAAGAAGCAAGGAAAAGCTTATAGCTCAGGTCTTCTGCTTTCCAACTACTGCTCACTCTGTAGAGGCAGGCACCAACATCCTCATCTGGTAAGGTTATGAGCTCAGCAGAGTACGCTCTGCTTGCTTCTCCCTGAGCATATCTCCCAGATCAGTAATTACCCAGAGGAATATTTTAATTGTGAAACCAAATTTTGATGAAGGACAAGACGGGGAACTCTGCTAAAAAGGTAGAAGTATTAGAAATGCAGAATAGAAGAAACCTTGCCTGCTTAGGGTATATTTTTTATTGGAGTAATTTTGTAACACATTTTTAACAAAACATTCCGAATTTCGGCTCTAAATTTCTGCAAAATTTGCATTTCAGTACACAAGGTGTGATTTGGGATACTTATATGAGTTTTCAAAGGAGGTCAATGTTACGAAATATTACAGTAAGTCCAAGTGAGAGGATAGAACTATCACAAGCCATTTAGAGTCCTCAAAATAATTTAAAAAAAACCCATGATGCTGCTATAAGGACATCAGGTCTGCATGACAAGGTTTTGGGAGCAGGAAGCTACTGGAGTGGCTTCTTAAGAAGGTGCCAGAAGTTCCTTCTATATATAATGGAGCCAGTGCCAGCTAGTTGCAAGACAGGCTCACCACTGGCCAAGCCCCTAAGGATGACACAGCTAAGAAGGTGAAAAATTACTGCTGCCAGAGAGAGGAGTGGGAATATGTGAGAGAAACAGCCCTGCAGACACCAGGATCAGTGGAGAAGGAGGGGCAGGAGGTGCTCCAAGTACCCAAACTGAGGTACCCCTGCAGCCCATGGAGGTCCACGTACAGAGGACCTCACACCAAAGCAGGTGGATGTGCCCAAAGGAGGCTGTTGTCCTGTGGGACCTGGAGCTGGCCCATGGCAGGACCTGTGCACCCATGGAAAGAGCAGCCCCATGCTGGAGCAGGTCTGCTGGCAGGACTTGGAACCCCTGCAGGGAAACCACACTGAAGCAGCCTGTTCCTGAAGGACTGCACCCTGTGGGAGGGACCCACGCTGGAGCCAGAGGAGAGTGTGAGTCCTCCCCCTGAGGAAGAACAAGTGGCAGAGATAATATGTGATGAACTGACCACAACATACTCTATTATCTGTTTTTTTTTTACTCAATTTGTCATTTGCCAATACTTTATTTACTTTACAATGCATTCCTAAAATAATTCTTTCAATGTGAAGTTACGTCTCTGCCTGCCAGTTAATCCTTTTCCCTTTCCTCCCCATATATGTTGCAATATAACTTCCTTTCCCAGTTTCCTTAATGCTTCAGGTTCTTGGCTGACAAATTTACACTAAATCACCAATCCAACTTCAGAAATTTATGTTGGCACATCCTCACTGCTTTGTTTGATTTTCCAGATTTTGGAAAATTCATTCTAGAAATTTATTCTGGACAAAAAAATGCTCTTAGATATGCAGACAATCCTTACTGTGATTAAGAACACATAGAAAAAAAACATTAAAATTATTCTTATTTTATACTCTCTTTATTCTTTTCCTTCTGTCTGGGTTCAAAGAAAACTAGATTAACAAATTCACTCTTTGCCACTAGCTCAAATACAATCAGAAAAATACAATTTTTACAAGAAGCCTATGTATAACAAAGGTGTTTTTTATACCTTACAAATGTACACAATAACACAGATATTAGTCTATAAATTGTGTGCCTGGAAAATAACTACAACTTTGGGAAACTACTTTGATTCCTGGAAAAACAAACTGAAAGTAAATATGAAGCTCAAAAGGATTCACCAAGTGGAATGTCTATTCAAGAAGATCAATGAAAACAGAACTACAAAATGCTAAAATATGATGGAGGTTACCAAAATGAAAAGCAGAGCAAGCAGGACAGACCGAAAACAAACACCACTTCCACCTTTCCACCCTTATCCCAAATAAAACCCCACAAGCCAAACAGGCAGAAGGCAAGTGAGTAATGCATAAGAAGGCAGAGGTTCACTGTAGATTGCCACCATACACCCAAGCCTTCAAGGACTGACCTTTTAGGTGCTGATACTTGGAATTTGCTTATTCCTGTTACTCTCTTCTCTGCAGCAGTAGTGTAAACAAGCTAAAAGCAGAGATCAGACTCACACAGGAGTACTGTGAAAAGTGTGATACAGTGGAGCACATTTTGACCTAAAATGACAATTTGGGGTTTTGTTTTGTTTAAGAAAAAGTGCTCTTTCAATGGTTAAGAGACTCCAGGGGGAAAAAAAACAGTAGAGGTGGTCTTCAATAACATGAAACTCATCTTCTGTCTTGTAGATGCAACCACAGGAGAGGACAACAACAGCTTGGCACAGACACTGAACACTCCTGAACTTGCTCAGATTCCAGTAAGTAAACCTATAATGATACCTCAAAATGGAACAGCATATCTGTGTTACATCTAATATAAAACTTAAGAGTATAACATAATAGTACACAACCTCAGAATAAACAGAACAAAACAGTAGAGACAATTTAAAATTAATTTTGCTATGTATATAATTATTAATTTGCCAATATTAAAAGAGATCTCAGTAATTTTACCCTTAGATGCAAAGAAAATATAGTCTGCTTAGCAAGTTTTTCTGTAGGCCTAATTCATGAAGCTAAAGAAGGATTTTATAAAATTTAATGAAATTAATTCTAAATATTCTAGGATATTATTTGATTTTTTTTAAAACATATGACAATAAATCAAGAAGAAATTAAGTAAGAGAAGTTAAGTGCAGTGTTTGTGACAAATTAAAATTTAAAAAAATTATGAAGCATTTTTGTTTGGTTAGGGTTTTTTTTTGTCTGTGGGGTTTTTTTGTGTGTGTATGTGTGTGCGTCTGTTTGTTGTTTGTTTTTTTTTTAATTTATTTTGGTTTTACATTTTAGTGAATTATCTCCCTGCTCCAAACATAAAATAGCAATTTTCAGTAGTTTTTTCATAACACTATTTTACATTTATGTACTTTTTCTATCTTCTAGACAGTTCCTTTTCCTTATCTCCCTCATTGTTGCTGAATTTTAATGCAGTACTTAATATCTGCATTGCAACTACAATTTTAAGAGCTTTTGTGGAAGAAGTCATACATTCATTAATTAAAATAACATATCTTTCATATCTCATAATGTAGAGGTAAGTTTTACTCAGGTTTTCAGCCCTCAAGTTTCTGAACAGGAATGCATCAGAATCGTGTTGCTAAAGTAAATCCATATTTGCTAGAATATGGAAACACAAAACATTTACTCATTATTATATTTTGTCATTTCAGATAGTAAAACAAGAAGCAAGAGCCACATAACTTAGAGCATAGTCATGAAATAAATAAGTGAGCCATAACAATATGATCTTGTGAAAAAGAAATCACTTCAGCTTCAAAGCATACGAAAGCCAAAAGAATGCACTGCTGTCTTCTCATCTCATAAACAGACTGCCCATTGAGAGTGGGACTGATTATGAAAATCAGATACTATCTGTGATTGCAAGCTTTCTACTGGAAGTCAAAAAGACACAAACAGCTAAAAAGAGGATTAGAACATCTCCTTCACATACCCAGCCCCCAAAACAAGTTCTGTACAAGGTAAGAAATGGAGATATTTTTCAGTTTTCACCTAGTTTCATTCTGAGTTGGTGAGACATGAAGACTGTGTTGGGCTACACTTGGTTGGCTTACTGACCTAGCATTTTCCAGTGCCTTCTTTATCAAGAATTCCAAGAAAAAAAAAAAAAAAAAAAAGGAGCAAAACCCCATCAACCATCAACTACTCTATCAAAAACCATCAAGGTCCCAAATCCAGGAGCCACACACACAAAATACTTCTTGCACTGACTAATTGAATTATTAACTATTTGAAATGTGGGCTTTCTATTGTGCTACAAGAAGCAACAAAACTATGAGTGAACCCACATGAATAAAAGAAAATTACTGCAAGTTTTCAGCAAGATACCAATAAGCATTAGCAGAAGCTTTTTGCTTCTACTTAGTAGTCATACACAAAAGAATGGCATTTGTAATGAAACTGTCTTTTCCCAATATTGTCTTCGAATGCAGAGTAAAGTTTCAGCAGCTTGAAAATGCTTTCTATTGTTTCGAAATGGTTCTTTTTTACTGGAAATGGGAAAAGTTTTTTAAAAACCACACTGAATGATTAATGAAATGGGATAATTTCTGTTACTGTTGCACTCCTTTAGTGCCATGTAAAAATGCAGATTTTCAAGTAGTCTTGAATTTATTACAAATGCTTTGCATACAATATACATTTTAGATTAAACTGAATTTTGTTCTTGATGAGATACAAATATTACTAAAAATCTTTTCATTCCCATATCATAAACCAAAAAGCAGCAGGAAAGTATTTAAAATAAGGCAAATTTGGGGGGGAAAAAGTAAATTTAAAACATTAACTCTTCAAACAATCAAAACACGTGGCTATGTGATGGGGGGGTGGGTCTTACACCAATTTGGAAATAGCTTGTGAGGTAGACTCTCCAAATGAGAGACACTAAGCAGAAACTTTTTTCCAGTACAACTTGCAGCAGTATTTTCAACTTTCAGCTCAGTAGTTACTGCATTCAAGTGGTAATTTCAGATTGAGATAGCTAGCAATATTCCAACAGAGAGACCTGGAGACAAGAAACCAGCACCCAGAGGGTTCAGCTGGAGACACAGCCCCAGCTCTTGGCTGGTGGGAGCAGCGATCACAGCACATCTGCCCGGCTATGGCCACACCCCCTCCTGTCCACAGCACGCTATGGAGGGGAGCTTTGATAAGTGCTTTAAGAAAGAGGTGACAACAGTTTCATAAAGAAGCAAAATGCCTGGCAGTGAAATTAAAGGGCATGAGAAGGACATATACAACCAAGATCTTTTCATTAGCAATATGACAGAAAATTCAGTTACTCCATCTCCTTGTCCTTCTCTTGCTGATCACTATCCTTTCTACTTTATCACATACCAATATGGGTTCAACAACACACCATGTCAGAGTGGGGCAAGCAGTGCTTTGCCTTTAGAACTGTAAGCCTGCAGCTGCTCTAACCTACAGGGAAAAAAAAAAAAAAGGAAAAAAAAAAAAAGAAGCCTTCTTGGACTTGTAAGTAATCAAAATATTAATAAAAAACCCTGCTGTAAATACATTCCTCAGATAATAAGCAAAGATCCATTCTTTACCCTTTCCTCTTTCTGGCACAGAGATGAGAAATTTTCATTGAACTACATCTCATGCAATCAGGTATCTGCACAATTTCAAGGCTGGCCACAATGCAGGCAATGTGATGACCTTCCAGCATTGGTATTTTCTAAAACATTGGCACTGAACAGTAGAACAATATTTAGACAGGGACAGGAGAGCTCAAAGCTTTGCCACTACTTTTGACCTTGAGCAAAACCAAATACAGAATATTTTGTGGGGACCAAGGAAGAATAACCAATGGTTGGTTGCTTTTCCACTCTTACTCCAGCTCTCTAGCACTCCTCACCTGTAACTTATGTCTAGGAACAGTATCCCACCTTACAGTCATTACTAATAAAAGGCGAATCAGCATATATTGTGAAACACAAAGTCCATTAAGCTTGAATAATATGTCAAATAAATGTGTCTCTTCATTGCCATATTATCAGCAACAGTATGAGTTCAAAGAATTCATATTACCTGAAACCTGGAAGAGGGGGAAAAAAAGGTACATACCATCATCATGATGGATTGCTGGATCTAGAGAGCAAAGGAGAGGAAAAGAGAAGATGCAACAACAACAACAAAAAGATTGCTATGAAGACAATTTACTTCCAATATGAAATAACATAGTTCTATTTAAAAGGTAACATTTAGAAAATGCATGTTTACTCTCTGACTTTTGTTACTGATTAAACACTGCATCTCTGTGCCTCCCAAAGAAATTAAAAGCAAACCATTTAGCGTTTATGGATACATCTTTGAATTTGATTCAAAGCTTTTATCATATTTGGTAGATTTTTTTCAAATTAACTCATCTTGGTTATAACCAGAAACAACTAAGTCAGAATCTGTGAGTTAAAGCTCTAGTTTATTGAGAAAAAGATATCACATAAACAATTAAACCCTAAGTTTTCTGTAAAGAATCTACAACTATCTCTTTCTGAGAATTGCCACACATGGGTTAGTTATCTAATAGCATACTAGGTTAATATAACTAGGGCAAGTGGAAAATTTAATGAACAAATTTTTTATTGCAACACACAAATATTCTGCAAATACACCAGGGCAACAGTGAAGATAATATATATAGCTTTATTACCATAACACAGATAACTAATCTTCAGTCAGCCCCACTGATAACCTCTCTGTCCTACACTATGGTTTCTCACACGCATCTTAAGGATAAATAAGTTTGGTATAGTAACAGATTATCCAGATGACAGACCTTTGATTACCACAGGATTTCAAAAAAAAAAAAAAAAAAGGAGGAGGAAGTCTGTGATTGCTGAGATCAAGAAAAGCTCACCTATTCTTTTGTGCACGTATTTTTCGTACATTTGTGCCAACAGCGTTGAGCCTCCTAAACAGTGTTAAATGTCCCACATTTAACATATTTTGGTTTCGTTCCCCTGTGGGATGGTACAGTTTCTCCTGGTTTCTTTATATTTTGCTCCTATTAATGGGACTCCCACACTGTGCATTGAACACTGCAAACAGCTCTATGTGACCCAGATTTTTCTCAGACTAACTTCTGAGAATCTTCAAAGACATTTGTTGCCCTTTCCCAACTACTCAGACTAAACTTAGAGAACACTAAAGTATATGCATTAATTCCACATCTATGTACTGTTGAGACCACTGTTTCTTGATATGGCTGAATCAAGCAATGCTCATGAAACACTCAGTAGTTTTGTATGACTTGTATGACATCATTTTGGCTTATTATTTATACTTGTGTAAAACATTCTGAAGGTGGTAGTGGCAATCCTCAGAGAAAGTAAGTTGCTGAATTGCAAAGTGGCCCTTTCCATATCACACCTGTGTTATGCATCATCTGATATAAAACTGAAAACCAAGATGAAATACAGCAACACAGATACAGCACATCAATACAGGTGACTGCACTTCAGAGAATGTATCACACACATTATGGTTGAACAGCTCATACAGGGCAAAGGAGGACATTATTGCTTTGTTCCTACAGAAAGTACATTATTACAGTAGGAAAAAGCAGAAATATAATCAACTCCTCCCTTTTTTCAGACCTTGGTTAAGGGAAGAATCCAGCATCCTTCAAAATCATCTTGAATATCAACTGCTATGCAGCCATTATATTATTTCAGCTGCGAGAAGAAGAAAAAGTAATTTAAAATTTTCTGATCACAGCCTGTTCTAAAATCTGGACAAAGTACTTATCTGTTTCTTTCACAACAGAAAACATCCTTTTTAAAATTAAATCTGCTTGCTTTGAAAGAAAAAGTTAAGCAATCTCTTCAGCTCAGTACTCTACTGACCAAGGGCACCACTTTGCATTTCACTTGGCCACAGTTCTACAGAGCTCCAATAGTCACAAGTAGATCAAATATCTGCTGAAAGGAAGTTGACCCTTCTAACCTAGACTTTCATATAGGGCTTCTAAGTATCATGTTTATGTAGGTGAGGATGGTGCAATTTGGAGCCTATAAAGCAGGCCTTCCTCTGTGCAACAAGAGAGCAGAACACACCTCTCAGCCCATTATATTGTTATTAACCCCCCCCCAAAAAAAAAAACAACAAAAACACAAGTACAGAAAGCAAACACTCTGTGCCAAAGTCCTGAGGTGAATGAAGAACCAAAATATGAGTGATCTTACTGATGGTATAAGCATCTGTCCCACTGCTGAAAATGCAGCATTCCAGCTATATCAACTCCCCTTACTCAGCAGTGAAACCTTTTGAAAAGCATTTCTTGGCATCTTGCCCTTCAGGAGAAGAAAATTTGCATTTTTACAGCACTTCTGCCTGTCAGCACTATAACATTCTAATGGGTTTTGCAGCTGTGGGGAGAATTGAGAGACGGTCAGCGGATTCTTATGGCAGACTGCTGGGAGACAAGTGCCTGAGGGTGCCGAGGCAGGAGAAACCAGCTGACCTGATCAGTCTTCACACCCCACAGGAAATTCAAACAACACCTTTCACTTCCAATGAGTGTACCAAAACAAAGGCCTCTCTTCCATGGGCTCTATGTGGCAAGTAGTGTTAATATCTCTACTTTTTTTTGCTTGATCTTAAAATAAGCAGTTTTCTGCAGGACCACCTTAAAGAGCAAAAGTATAGCTGATTGCAAACTCAATCCTCGTAAGCCCTACCTAGTGCATGGGTTTTAAGTCACAGATTGTGGTAAATACTGCAAGCAAGAGCAAAATCATAGAACCACTGGGTCCCAAATTTCTCCCTGGGGATGGAGACAGCAGTGTGGTTGACTCAGAAGTGCTTCTTCAAAGGATACTACCTCAATGTAAGGGGCAGAGAGGTAGCAGTAACCCCAGAAGTAGTGGGTGCATGCAACCTCTCTAGAAGAGAGCTTCAGGCTGAGGAAGAAGAGGACTGCAACACCAGGAGCTGCTGCTCTTCAGGGGAGTCATCCAGCATTTGGATACCCAATTTCAAAGAGTGAATTGAGTTCAGGAATTCTAGTCCAAGTAGGGGGTTAAGTGCACTTTCCTTTGCTAAAAGCAGGATAGCACTTCTTCTCCAGTGTCTCTTGGTTAAACACTCACTCTTCGTATTTCCCCCTAAAAGACACCCCCTGGGCAACCCAAGAAGAGCCTGTCTTGCTGTTTCAGTACACCTGATTAAAGCCTACTAATTGCTGTCACAAAAAATAGCTCTCCTCAGGAGTAGAACAGCTTATGTATTTTGATTTCAAATCTAATAAAACTGAGATCACATAAGCATATTCACTGGATTAACTATCTCATGACACAGCCCTCTAATAATTACACCAAAACTAATTAGCCAAATTCTTGTCTTAACCCATACTTAAAACTGTGGATTCGTTTGATATTTGCAGCACTGTGGCCAACACATTTATCCTCAAGACACTCTCTGTCTCCAAATATAGACTCGACATGGTTCATCTACGCAGGAAACATGCATGTGTGTGGGAGGGAGTCTGAAAACCTTCCAAGGAATGGAGTTTATACCACATTCTAAGCCACTGGGAGATAGGGGAAGACCACAAAAAGGCCTGTAAGGAAAAGCCCAAGGGAAGAGCAATCCTTTTGTCAAAATCTCACAAAGTCAGACCCCAGTGACCAGGTAAGAAAAGAGAGAAAGAAAACAAGTTATAGATGTCTGTTAAGGGGAAGGGAAAAAAATTTAAAAAGCTATGAAAATACGAAAGCAATGAGGAAATATTGTTATTGCATGACAAAATTTAATCACTGTAAGTCACGAGAAAACTTAAGTCCACGTGAGCAATTAATATGAACTACTCCAAGTCAGAGTTTGTAGATAAAGTATAACAACACACCAGCATTCATTATTCAAAACATCCACATTCACAACGGAAGTTCTCGAAATCTAACTAACTTCTCAGATTTGGAGTTGAGAGGAATTGTATTAGGCATGGTAAATGGCATTAGGGCCTGCCAGTACACAGCCACAGTGCCTGTCACCTTCCTAGAACCAAGGTGTTACATTACTCACTGCTTAAAACAATTATAACCTCTCCCCTTGGTAAAGAGCAGATCTGTAGCTCACATTATCACATTGTAGACAGCTAGATGCTACATTGAAGGGTAAAATACAAAACCCCAAGGATCATGAGTATCTGAGATGAATTAAAATGAAGACAGACAAGGTACATATTGCAAAGTTACTACCAGGACAAAAAAAAAAATAAAAATAAAAGAAACAGTGTGACCCAATTCCATTGACTTTAGAACAGGAAATTTATCTGCCATTGCTGTTTGTTATCTAGAATGCCATATATACTATTAACCAAGAGGCACTACACATCATCTAGTTTTGTCTGTTCAGTACCATGCTGTAATTGAAGATCTCCAGGATATGCTTATCAAAAACCCACACAATTGTGCTGTCTACATCTTCCAAAAGCTCATGCTTAATCTCTAGACATGAAAGGACAAGGACACCATCAGAAGAGAAAGTCTTTTTAACCCCCAATTTTGGTTATCACAAGTATTATTTTAGTCCTCCCACTTTCTCCTTAGTTTTGAGAAAGGCCCAGACAATTTTATTTTAATTGTTTTTTGTCTGTTAGATTTCTGACCCCTCACCACAAACTAGTTTTTATTTTTATTCTTCTAAATATCTACACTGAAGTTTGATGCCACAGTTCTACTACAGTCTGAATTTATGCACACAAAAAAAATTCCTAATGAGCTTGTTTTCTTAACAACTTTCTTGACAACCTGGACAATGCTGCCCTCCTTTTTTGCCTAAGTAAATCCAGCTGCTGTTCTTGGTGTTAACACTGCCTTTTTAAATTTAAGTCTGCAACTTCCCCACTTAACATTTTATGGAATGCATGCTGCACGGAATACCCTGAATATCCATCAGGTTAGGAATCAGAAACTGAGACTTCCCACAGCACAACAGTAAGTGGTCACTAGGTACCTGTTTAGCCCTTTCCTTTGTCTGTACCATATTTAAGCCTTGAGTAAATACCATTACCATGATTTTCAAATTATGTCCAATTCAACAGCTGAGGTATTTAGTTAGCCCTGTACAAAGCTGTGCAGCAGCCACACAAGTCCCTCGTCAGCTGTTATGTCTATTCAGCTCTTTTGAGCAGCAACACATTCACTGTTCACCCATCTGTAAAACACACTAAAATACCCTAACATATCAACATTAATGAGCCTCTCAAAAGAGGAACAAATACTGTATGAATAGCCACTCACTGCCATATACATTATTAGATGGCCAGATGTTTTTATTTTATTTCTACATTCAGCTTGTGAACGTGAAAGTTCATACAGAAACGTTTTCTAAGATTTGGATATGGCAAAGTGTTCCAGGGACAACTAGACTTTTTT